>JAEIFP010001544.1:0-145094 GCA_018903935.1 Drosophila insularis
ATAAAACGTAGTTTTTAAATTTATTTCCTTTCCGATATATTTCCGGTTGCGCAGCGGCAACCGTCTTCAGGGCAACTACAATAAAATACAAGAAACATTTAACAATTATGTGACATTTAACAATTTTGTAACATACATTATTTAACACGTCAGCACCGTTCGACGTGGAGTTAAGAACTAATTTTTGTCAAGTAAATGTCTGTATATGTGAGCGCAGTTGTCTGTATCAGTCTTAAAGTTAAGTCGTTTGGCGCTCGGTGTATTGATGATATGTAGCCTCTCCATGGTAAACCTTTTGTTGTAGTGCCGCTCTTCATCTAATATTGTTGTCTCTTCGAAATTCGGTGCATGGCCACTAGTTGCACAGTGTGTCATTAGTGCTGTTTTTGATGTGTCTGAGTAATGTCTCATTTTATAGTCTGATTTGTGTTGGGAAATCCTAGTTTTTAATTTCGATTTGGTCGTCCCTATGTATATCTTATTGCACGGTATGTTTCCTTGTCCATTGCATGAGATTTTGTATATTACATTGCTTCTATTAGTCATCTCTATCTTGGATTTTGTTTTGTTAAATATATGTTTGAGAGTATTGTCAGGTTTATGTGCTATTTTTATTCCATCTTTGTCATAACAATCCCAATGTGATAGTCTTTCTGATAATTTGGGTACATAAGTGACCGATATGTAGGTTTTTTTATTCTTAGTATTGTCAATGGGGGATTTATGTTTTTTGAATAATGTCCTGATTACGTTATCTGGAATATCCTTGTCCTTTAAAATATTTATTATTTCCATCTTCGTTTCTTCATGGTATATTTTATCCGAAATGGATCCGTTGGATAAAGCTCCTTGCTGTATTTATTATCATCGTCTTAGGGTGTCTTGAGTTAAAATTAATGATTCGTCCTGATGCTGTTGGCTTCCTGTACCATTTTAGTTTTAATTCGTTTCCTCGTCTGATGACCATAGAGTCCAAATACGCTAGTTTTCCATTGTCTTCCAGCTCCATAGTGAATTTTATATTCCTGTCAAATGAATTTAGGGTGTCCAGTGTTTTATCGATGTCATCTTGGTGTATAATTGAAAAAATATCATCTACATATTTCGTCAATAATCTTGGTGGTCTGGTTAGTTTATCCATTGTAGTGTCCAGAAGTTTTCCATGACGATGTCAGCAATGACAGGTGAGGCCGGAGATCCCATCGGCATTCCTTTTAATTGTATGAATGTTTGGTCCTTATAAGTAAAATATCTATTCTCTTGGATGCAGAATTTTACTATTTCCATAAATAAAGCTTTTGGTATCTTTGTGTGTTCCTGTATTTTAGTCCATTTGTTCCTGATTGTGTCCAATGCTAAATCCGTTGGAATGCTTAGAAATAATGATACCACGTCAAACGAGATTAATTGTTCATCGTCACAAATGTATGTGTTATTTATGCGTTGTTTGAATTCAGTTGCGTTTTTTATGTTATATTTCGAGTCCAATGTTGTATTCCTTAAAATTTGTATAATGTATTTACAAAGTCCATAGGATGGTGAGCCAATTGACGAACAAATTGGTCTCAATGGTGTCCCTTCTTTGTGTATTTTTGGTAGTCCATATATTCTTGGAGAGATCGCCGTAGTTGTCGTCATTCTGTTCTTTTCAATCTTTGAAATAATCCCCATCTTATGTAGTTTGTCCACCAGATTGTTGTTATTTGTCTGTAATCGTGTTGTTGGGTCTTTCCTGAGGATTCTACAGGTGTTTAGATCCGACAATATGTCCATCATTCTATGGTCATAATCAATCTTTTTCATTGCTACCGTTTTATTACCTTTGTCAGATGTTAATATCAAAATATCGTCATGTTGTTTAAGAAATTTGTATGTCCGTTGAGTTATATTTAATATTGCACGATCTGTTGCATTTATGTATTTCATCGCTCTATTCTCTTTAACCATTAAAGAGAATGCAGTACGCGCTGCCTCTTGTTTCTCTTTTTCCTTAATCGTCTAAACTATTTCTTCTCCATCGGCAATGTATTTAATGAGAGGGAGCTTCTCGTGTTCTATGGGAAGAGCAAGCTTTGGACCCTTTGATAGTAATGATTTTATATCCGGCGGGAATTCCAATTCTGTCTCATTTACAAACCAATCGTTAGTTCTGTTGTTGTCAAAGAGAGCAAAGTTCCGTTTGTTGTTTAGTTTCTCATGTTTCATTTCATGATGTTCCCGCAATGTTTTTGTTAGTCTTTTCACTGCGTTTTGTTCTCTCTCCAAAAATGCGCTCATGCTCTGTTCGTCCAGCTATTTTCCAAGAGTTTTTGTTGTCTCAGCTAATTTGTTGTTGATTCTTTTGGGAGTGTTATGTTTATGTTTTATAACAGGGCCCGGCACAAAGAGAGCCAACGAAAACTGTCAATGTATGTGTGCGCTTGCTTGTGTGCGTAAGTTGCTTTACACTACGCAAATTGCATGTGACGAAAGCAAGAAAAATTAAAAGTGCGATGGAAAACCAATAATTTCGAATTAATACATTTTTTGAAAGTCAACTATTTGCTTTACTTCTATATTATTTGGATAACTTTTTATCCGAAGGAGATCTTCTAAATAGTTATCTGTGAGACTGTTTCGAATAGAATATTGCAAAAGTTGCCAGTTACATACATAAAAAGAATGAAGGCATTAATTTTTTCATGTGTAGCGATCGAGCAAAGCGACATAGACGTGCTCGCGTCGAAATGCTTAGGGCAACTAAATCCACCCTCATGCTCTGTGTGAGGACTTCGGCAGCCGTTCGGTTACACGCATACGAGGTGCCGAACGTGTTCGTCCCCCGGGGGATATGAGTGCCGGGCTCTGTTTTATAAGAAGGTTTAATATTTTTGTGTGAAAGAAAAATGTATATCTGTCCAGTGTTTTGTTAATGTCTGGAAATGTGTTATTGTCAAACTTAAAAATATTATCACATCGTGTGGTATTTTTGATAAAATTGGGAATTAATTTAGATTTTCTACATTTTCTTCATATAATTACGTTATTTTTCTAAAGGAGGGGATGTAGCATGTTCACATATCGAATGATCACTGTACCTAAAACATATTGTAGCACTTTGTCACAATATTTATGTATACACATTCAAGTACCATGCGTTTTCCGTAACATTGCATTGTACTGGACAGTGCTGAGTCGGCATATCTAACACGCGCAACGACTCAGTCACCAAGTGAACATGATACGTCCTCACTCTCCCGCAGCGAACCATACATAATTATGTAAACATTTATACTTTTATACATAAATATGTTTATACATAAGCATACCGCTTCTCTGCCTGCATTACTGGCAGCGCAGCTACGCGGTCTTAGCTATAGTCGACAATTGTTATAGAATTAAGAATCATTGAATAAACAGAACTCAATTAAACCAGACCGATGTGTGTTTCATCATTGATTTGGACATTTTCTACTACAATATGCGCCGCAATAGAACGGTGTAGCGAAGACAGTTAACAGACGCAGATGCATGACGCCGAAACCAGGCAAATTGATGAAAAACGAGATATTTTTTTTCGACGAGCTTTCTGGCGATTTAATTTTCTGTATCAAAACGAGTATGACTTCTTGATGTCAAATCACACTTGGCAGCTTAGTGCGTAACCAGATAATAAAATGTACAACAAACCGCACTGTTACTTTATATATCTTATAAAAATATATATATGAATATATCTATATATAAATCTCCTGTAAAGAAATCTGTCGCCCAAAATCTTCCAAGCGTGAGAACGATTAGTGGGCAAAAATCAAGTAACCAATAAAAACCAAGCATCCATTATCAAATAAAGATCAATAAGTTCTCGAGTCTCAATTATCAATTTTTTTTATTGTTGAAAAATCGGTTATCTAACTGACGCAGTCGGTTATACACAAGCTATTTCGTTTTAAGTGAATAAGGTAAAGTGCAATACTATGGTTAAGCCACTGTTATAGATATCGAATGTGCGCTTGGCCAACTGAATGAAAGGTTTTTTGTAGCTTCTTTAATTGTTTGTTTTTCTTTTTTCTACCACACTTCTTTTCTTGAAATTAAAAACATAAGTCGTTTATTATAAAAAATATGTTGGCGTTAAAAGGCGATGCAGGAAGTACTATTTTGTATACAATTGTCATGAATAACACAATCAAAGACTTTTAAAATCTAAATCAACAAATCTAAATGGACAAAAAAAATAATTTTGTATGAATTTACCGAAATCCGGTATATGAAAGGTGAAAATTTTACCATTTCCAGTAAAATGAAGCATAACGAAGACCCAAACCTTCAGTAAGTATCGTGGGGGAAAATCAACCGACACGTCTATAGCGGCGACATTTTACCATTGCATCTCCTAACTTTCAAGACCAGAAAGACAGCCTAGCGACAATTGTCCCTCTGGTCGCCGGGTCTGTTTCTTAGCCAATCTGGTCGGCGATGACTGGGGGGACAATTGTCGTTTAATCTGGTGCAAAGGACGATTGGTCTAGTGCAGTCGCCGGCGACCAGAATGACTAAGAGGACGACTAGGCGATAATTATCCCTCTACAGTCTAGACCCGACTACAATGGACATTTGTCCATTTGTCTTAACGACTGAAGCGACCATTGTCGCTAGGTTGTTGTAAGGAAATTGTAAGTTCTTTTTCGGCAGCAGATCGCGTTTCGATAATGACATAAGCTCGGTCAGGTGCCGTCTGATAAACTTGCAGAGTTTTTTCCTGCCGACCTCGGTGGCTCGGACAATACAGCTACATTCTCCCATACAAATACCTCAACATTTTTGCGAAGTCAATATACAAATAAATGAAATGATAGAACAGATATTCATTTGAAAATTGAAATCTTCCTATTGTTTGCAAATTCGGATCGTATCCAAGAAAAAAGTACGAGGAACAAAAGTTATTATAACAGTATCGAGGGAGAAATGGAATTACGACTCGATCATCTAAAATCAGAAGAAAAAGAAAAGTTAAAAAAAATTTGTATGAATTTAGCGATATCCTGTATAGGAAAGGTGAACAATTTACCTTTACGAGTACAATAAAACATAATATCTGAGCCTAAGCACGAAGGCTAATTTACAAACAGAAATGATAGAACAGGGATTCATTCGAAAATCAATATCGACCTATTGTTCGCCAATTTGGATCGTACCTAAGTAAAAGGACGCATCCAAAGAACAAGGAAAAAGTTCAGCCTAGTTATTGACTTTCGTAATCTAAATGAGATTACTGTCGGTGACAAATTTTCAATACCAGCACGGGATGAAATATTAGACAAACTTGGAAAATGTTAATATTCCACAACCATTGACCTCGCCAAGGGATTCCATTAAATACAAATAAACAAAGGCGAGTTCTTGAAAAAGGAAACAGAATTTTTAGTCATAACCCCAGAAGGCATTAAACCAAACCCAGATAAAGTCAAACTAATTCAAAAATTTCCTATCCCTAAAACCCCAAAATAAATAATAATCTTAGGATTATGTGGATTCTTCCGGAAATTCATACCAAACTTTGCACATATTTCAAAACCTTTAACTCTCGTATTAAAGAAAGCAGCTAAAATTAACATAAACGACCCAAATTATATTTCATCTTTTGAAAAAATGAAATGTCTCGTCATGAACGACCCCTTACTTGTATACCCTGATTTCAAAAACCATTTTTTCTAACCACAGATGCTAGCAATATAGCTTTGCGTTCATTTCACAGGTCCATAGACCTATCTTATATGCTAGTAGAACTCTTAATGAACATGAACTTAATTATTCAAGAATAGAAAAGAAACTACTGTCCATCACATGGGCGACCAAATATTTTAGGCCATATTTTTTCGGTAGACTCTTCGAAATCCTCAAAAAAGAACGTACTTTACATTCAAAACGAAACTGATTTTCTAATTCGTCAGGAACCATATGTTGATATAATTAGTCCCGACAACCAAATAAAACCTTAAGAACCACTTATAAATTAAAAGACATTCACACTTATGCCGAGTTAAAAAAAATTCTTCTAAGAAACCATAAATCACTACTAAATTATCCAGGTATTACTAAAAGTCAGAACTGGTTTAAAGAAAAATACTATTATCCAGACTATCAAAAACTAATTCAAAACTTTATTAATAAATGCGATATATGCAATTTATCAAAATCAGAAAATCTAAATACTAAATAAACCTTTGAAACCGCCCCAGACGCTGGAGAAATATATGTGATGAATTTCTATTTAATTGCTAATCAAAAATTTTTCTCTTGTATAGATATTTACTCAAAGTACGCGACTCTTGTTAAAGTTAAAAGTCGTGATTGGTTTAAAGCAAAAAGGGCAATAACAAAATCTTCAACGACATGGAAATTAAAGCAGATAAGGACTCAGCTTTCATTTGCGTAGCACTTCAAAATTGGCTAAAATCAGAAAACGTTAATAAAGGTATAAAATCGAGCAAAGATAGTTTTTCAGATGTGGAGAATGAAAAACTAAGAATTATTAATGCAGAGTCTAGTATAGAAGATAAACAAACCAAATTTGAAACTATCATTTACACATATAACCAAAAAACTAAACAACTAACAATAACTATAATACACAAGCTAACAAAGTAAAACAAATTGAAAAATTAAATCAAAATAGGAACGATTTTGAAATAAATACAAAATATAAAGAAGCTCCCTTCTACTCTTATCAATGGTACACTCAACGCGTAATCAAAGCATTCAAATTAACCTCATATTTCGAATATCATTATTTAACTGTAAATTTAACCAAGTTACAAACCCCTACAATTACTTTAGAACAAACAGAATTATTAACATTGTTCAGATTCAATATATTTATATTTTCGGCACCTTAGATCATAACGATAAAGAAGAGCTAGAACAAAAAATTGATAGTCTATCAAAATAATGAACTTAATCATATAATAGAACCAGTCGACAAAAATATAGAACTCCTTAGTAACTTTACTATAGAAGTAGGAATGCAGTTAAAGAGACTAGGAAATAATATTATAAAATATCAAAAAAGCCGATGTTAGCGGCTGTGCCGATGTTTTTATACCCTTGCAGTCCATGGCAATTTCTTCTTCTTCTTCCCCATCCCCTTTTACAAGCAAGCCGCGATACGCACGCATACACATATAGTTTATGTAGCGTTGCGTCTGTGTGTGTGCATGCGTTTGCTCTGATGATTTGAGCAATGACGTAGTAGGCAGCAGGCAGCAGGCAGCTGCCTCCGACTGCTTCACCTACTTTTCGTATTCAACTATATGATAGAGTGGTCCGATACCAAAGATTTTCAAACTCAATCTGCCTACGGATGAGCCCGATAGCTTTTAAGTCGGCTGAGTAAAACGCATACTCACAGACAGACAGACGGAAATGGCTATATCCGCTCAGCTTCTCATGCTGATCAAGAATAAGTACGTTACAAACATCTGACCAATTTTATTATACCCTCTGCAAGGGTATACAAATATACCTTATCAGTTTAGAACCAAAACATTTATGTAACAAACAATGTAACGAAACTAGAACCAATCACTTATCTCCAAACTAAGAAAATAATTTCCGAAAAAACTGCGTATAATAAAATATTCAACAATTTAACTACCACAACATTTATATTTAAATTAATTAGTTTAACCCTATCTATATATATATTACTAACTTTAACCCCATCTATCTTCTATATGTACAGGGTGAGTACGGTATTTGAGGACATGTACATATGTTACTATATCTTTCCGAAATCACTTCTTTTAAAATTATTTTTTTTTTTAAATAAGACATGAAGAACTATAACTTAACTCAACAAATGAAAAGACACGCAGTTATTGTCACATTATGTGCAAATCACACCGATTTAGAAATGTCGATTGGAAGCATCAGGGGGCAACGCATGGTTTCTCTCAAGGACTTCGAGTCAATTCTGCTCCCAAATAAATCGCAGTAAATAATTGCCGCCGATGCAATAGTATTTGAGGTGAAATTTTCGTCCGATCGGTTCTTGCCAATTGATACTAAAAAGGCTCCATCCATCGCATTGACCAGCAAGGGTTTATGAGAATCATAAAGGCAGGAAGAAACGAAGTCAGCATATGGAAGGGGAAAAGAAGAATGGGAAACACATGAACTCAAGTGCGCGTCCGATTATTCACGTTCAGCAGAAAAATTCAGTTTAGGAAAATTAAATGCTTCCCTTTCATTCAACAAGACTTTATGACACACTGACGGCGCGAACTAGATATCAACAGTTAACATATGGGATGCTAATGTATGACTTTTAGTTTTACAGATAACCTTGTGAGTATCACGCATTCCACAATTCTTTGCTACACCAAAACAGGTGAGAACCAAATTCACTAAACACGCTCACACTAGCAGATACCCAACTATACAACATTAAAAACGCGTCTAAATTTAGACAGGTATTACCAGGAAAATTTTGAAATTTTGAACGCTAGGCTGCAGGAGGCCATCAGTGCATCGGTCAAGAGGGATGCTCTAATCGAGCAATACAAGTCCCAAAATGCTATCTTGGCAGCTTCAAGGGACGCCGCCTACTCCGTATTAGGTGACCGGCGAAGCCGCTACCGTAATGTACCAGGAGGAAGTAGACAACTTGACCTGGGAAAGCATTAAACGCATACTCCGCAGGCACTTTGCCAATAAAGGATCCGCAGAGGACGTTTTAGACGCCTATTACTTTAAATTTCGAACTTTACACAAGCTTGAACAAGGTCCACTCACGCCGGAGCTAAAAGAAATATATAGCTTGAATACCTTCGTCCAAAACCTAAATAGAGACTTCCGGAAACATCTTAGACACTTCGTCCCAACAACGTTGGATGACGCATACCACGAAACTCTGAACATAATCCGACAAAATCCAAACTTACGTCTCGAAATCGGGCCGGGCAGGAAACGGCCGACAATCAGGTGTCCAACCAAAAACAAGCTCTGAACAACCGTACTAGATGACTACCCCAAAGCTCTAATGTCAAGCTAAAACGATGGAAGGCCCGGATTGAGGAGTACAACTGCAAGCTGTTCTACAAGCCAGGTAAAGCCAACGCTGTAACAGATGCTTTGTCACGCATCACCTCCCATCTGAACCCGCTTAGATTAGCACAATCCGCACAATTCCTGTCTTGCATTGACAAGTTCTCCAAGTATGCAATGCCATTCCCCATCGAAAACAGATTGGCAATTTACCTCAAGGAAAAATTGATGGACGTCCTATCATATTTATCCGAACCCAAGCTAATGGTGATGGATAACGAGCGAGGTTTGCCATGTCCAACAATACTCAACTACTTCCACGACTTAGGAATTGAGATCTATAGGACGCTCACAAAAGAGCGAGGTGAATAAACGGGTAGAACGATTCCACTCAACGTTCCTAGAAATGTACCGTTGCTTGTGTATGGGATACCCAAACCTGAGTGCGATGCTACTAGCAAAACTAACGGTGGCGAGGTATAACCAGACAATTCACTCAGTGACTAAAAGGAAACCAGTAGACATTGTCCATTTGTCTTAACGACTGAAGCGACCATTGTCGCTAGGTTGTTGTAAGGAAATTGTAAGTTCTTTTTCGGCAGCAGATCGCGTTTCGATAATGACATAAGCTCGGTCAGGTGCCGTCTGATAAACTTGCAGAGTTTTTTCCTGCCGACCTCGGTGGCTCGGACAATACAGCTACATTCTCCCATACAAATACCTCAACATTTTTGCGAAGTCAATATACAAATAAATGAAATGATAGAACAGATATTCATTTGAAAATTGAAATCTTCCTATTGTTTGCAAATTCGGATCGTATCCAAGAAAAAGTACGAGGAACAAAAGTTATTATAACAGTATCGAGGGAGAAATGGAATTACGACTCGATCATCTAAAATCAGAAGAAAAAGAAAAGTTAAAAAAAATTTGTATGAATTTAGCGATATCCTGTATAGGAAAGGTGAACAATTTACCTTTACGAGTACAATAAAACATAATATCTGAGCCTAAGCACGAAGGCTAATTTACAAACAGAAATGATAGAACAGGGATTCATTCGAAAATCAATATCGACCTATTGTTCGCCAATTTGGATCGTACCTAAGTAAAAGGACGCATCCAAAGAACAAGGAAAAGTTCAGCCTAGTTATTGACTTTCGTAATCTAAATGAGATTACTGTCGGTGACAAATTTTCAATACCAGCACGGGATGAAATATTAGACAAACTTGGAAAATGTTAATATTCCACAACCATTGACCTCGCCAAGGGATTCCATTAAATACAAATAAACAAAGGCGAGTTCTTGAAAAAGGAAACAGAATTTTTAGTCATAACCCCAGAAGGCATTAAACCAAACCCAGATAAAGTCAAACTAATTCAAAAATTTCCTATCCCTAAAACCCCAAAATAAATAATAATCTTAGGATTATGTGGATTCTTCCGGAAATTCATACCAAACTTTGCACATATTTCAAAACCTTTAACTCTCGTATTAAAGAAAGCAGCTAAAATTAACATAAACGACCCAAATTATATTTCATCTTTTGAAAAATGAAATGTCTCGTCATGAACGACCCCTTACTTGTATACCCTGATTTCAAAACCATTTTTTCTAACCACAGATGCTAGCAATATAGCTTTGCGTTCATTTCACAGGTCCATAGACCTATCTTATATGCTAGTAGAACTCTTAATGAACATGAACTTAATTATTCAAGAATAGAAAAGAAACTACTGTCCATCACATGGGCGACCAAATATTTTAGGCCATATTTTTTCGGTAGACTCTTCGAAATCCTCAAAAAAGAACGTACTTTACATTCAAAACGAAACTGATTTTCTAATTCGTCAGGAACCATATGTTGATATAATTAGTCCCGACAACCAAATAAAACCTTAAGAACCACTTATAAATTAAAAGACATTCACACTTATGCCGAGTTAAAAAAATTCTTCTAAGAAACCATAAATCACTACTAAATTATCCAGGTATTACTAAAAGTCAGAACTGGTTTAAAGAAAAATACTATTATCCAGACTATCAAAAACTAATTCAAAACTTTATTAATAAATGCGATATATGCAATTTATCAAAATCAGAAAATCTAAATACTAAATAAACCTTTGAAACCGCCCCAGACGCTGGAGAAATATATGTGATGAATTTCTATTTAATTGCTAATCAAAAATTTTTCTCTTGTATAGATATTTACTCAAAGTACGCGACTCTTGTTAAAGTTAAAAGTCGTGATTGGTTTAAAGCAAAAAGGGCAATAACAAAAATCTTCAACGACATGGAAATTAAAGCAGATAAGGACTCAGCTTTCATTTGCGTAGCACTTCAAAATTGGCTAAAATCAGAAAACGTTAATAAAGGTATAAAATCGAGCAAAGATAGTTTTTCAGATGTGGAGAATGAAAAACTAAGAATTATTAATGCAGAGTCTAGTATAGAAGATAAACAAACCAAATTTGAAACTATCATTTACACATATAACCAAAAAACTAAACAACTAACAATAACTATAATACACAAGCTAACAAAGTAAAACAAATTGAAAAATTAAATCAAAATAGGAACGATTTTGAAATAAATACAAAATATAAAGAAGCTCCCTTCTACTCTTATCAATGGTACACTCAACGCGTAATCAAAGCATTCAAATTAACCTCATATTTCGAATATCATTATTTAACTGTAAATTTAACCAAGTTACAAACCCCCTACAATTACTTTAGAACAAACAGAATTATTAACATTGTTCAGATTCAATATATTTATATTTTCGGCACCTTAGATCATAACGATAAAGAAGAGCTAGAACAAAAAATTGATAGTCTATCAAAATAATGAACTTAATCATATAATAGAACCAGTCGACAAAAATATAGAACTCCTTAGTAACTTTACTATAGAAGTAGGAATGCAGTTAAAGAGACTAGGAAATAATATTATAAAATATCAAAAAAGCCGATGTTAGCGGCTGTGCCGATGTTTTTATACCCTTGCAGTCCATGGCAATTTCTTCTTCTTCTTCCCCATCCCCTTTACAAGCAAGCCGCGATACGCACGCATACACATATAGTTTATGTAGCGTTGCGTCTTGTGTGTGTGCATGCGTTTGCTCTGATGATTTGAGCAATGACGTAGTAGGCAGCAGGCAGCAGGCAGCTGCCTCCGACTGCTTCACCTACTTTTCGTATTCAACTATATGATAGAGTGGTCCGATACCAAAGATTTTCAAACTCAATCTGCCTACGGATGAGCCCGATAGCTTTTAAGTCGGCTGAGTAAAACGCATACTCACAGACAGACAGACGGAAATGGCTATATCCGCTCAGCTTCTCATGCTGATCAAGAATAAGTACGTTACAAACATCTGACCAATTTTATTATACCCTCTGCAAGGGTATACAAATATACCTTATCAGTTTAAGAAATATATAGCTTGAATACCTTCGTCCAAAACCTAAATAGAGACTTCCGGAAACATCTTAGACACTTCGTCCCAACAACGTTGGATGACGCATACCACGAAACTCTGAACATAATCCGACAAAATCCAAACTTACGTCTCGAAATCGGGCCGGGCAGGAAACGGCCGACAATCAGGTGTCCAACCAAAAACAAGCTCTGAACAACCTGGCTATAAAAGGGACTGACACTATAGATGACTCCAGAAGTGAGGCGAGCTAGCCGGCCAAACAACAAAGCCCCACTAAAAGTGGAAATTTTATGAGCCAAGCCGAACCGGAGTACCGTACTTAAAGTACGTCACCGGGGTATGGGGAATGTCTTACCTTCCTCATCGACACAGGGGCCGCCGCCAAGTACATTCAGGAACGGTACGTCCCAATCAGTCAGCCTACCCCACAACCCGTATATACTGTCGGGGGAAGCACGAAAATAACACACTACGTAAAGGGGAAGTTATATTAAAGGGTTTTGAATTGATACCATTGTAACTTTCTACGTCCTGTCTAACCTGATCGACTTTGACGGAATCATCGGAGATTATCATCTACGCTGCGAGGGGTTCAAGCCGTACTAGATGACTACCCCAAAGCTCTAATGTCGATGGAAGGCCCGGATTGAGGAGTACAACTGCAAGCTGTTCTACAAGCCAGGTAAAGCCAACGCTGTAACAGATGCTTTGTCACGCATCACCTCCCATCTGAACCCGCTTAGATTAGCACAATCCGCACAATTCCTGTCTTGCATTGACAAGTTCTCCAAGTATGCAATGCCATTCCCCATCGAAAACAGATTGGCAATTTACCTCAAGGAAAAATTGATGGACGTCCTATCATATTTATCCGAACCCAAGCTAATGGTGATGGATAACGAGCGAGGTTTGCCATGTCCAACAATACTCAACTACTTCCACGACTTAGGAATTGAGATCTATAGGACGCTCACAAAAGAGCGAGGTGAATAAACGGGTAGAACGATTCCACTCAACGTTCCTAGAAATGTACCGTTGCTTGTGTATGGGATACCCAAACCTGAGTGCGATGCTACTAGCAAAACTAACGGTGGCGAGGTATAACCAGACAATTCACTCAGTGACTAAAAGGAAACCAGTAGACATCTTTTTCTACCGAATCCTAACACGAAACAGCAACGGCAAAAAGGTAACAAACAAGGCCAGGAATCTAAAAAAAGACAATCCAATAAATACGAAGCCAATCAAGAAATTTTTGACGCAAACAAACAGATTAAAGGTAAACATGCGAAGAGATTTTTCCCAGAAAAGGTTGCCCTAGATAATACGGTAATAAGACTTTCACATTACCTTTTAAGACAAGCACCTTCATATTGTGACTGTCGTCGGCATGGAGGTACCAAGTGTTTAAATACGAATCCCCAATAGAAACATTACAACAAGGAAAATAATGGATAATAGAAGGGCACGCAAATCTGATGCAGGTGATCCCTCTCGACTCATTCAGTACCCATCCATCAAAGCCCTGACGTCCTTAAAAATCAGGGATTTCAACATGAAAATCGGGGAACTCATGGCCTCCAGTGAGAGGTCGAGACGATCACATAATGGTTGGGGTCAGCATGGAAATGCGTAGTAAGATCACCAGACGCAGCGGATTGGGACCAAATATTACAGTCCCAGGACTCCCTCATTAGGGAAAACAACCAACAATTCACAATTAACAATCAATTCCTATTCAGTTGTCGTTGGAATTAGCAGGAGCCTTGAATACACTAAGCAAGGATAACGACTCCGAATTGACCACCCTGCTGAATAAGATCCTACTACTGGAGCGTAAACTGGACGAGATCATCCGGGCTTGCCAACTCGCAAAGGTCGGGGTGGTAAATTCCAACCTACTGGACAGGGACGAGCTACAGGACATCATCAGAACCACACCTAGTCTTCCCTACAATAACATTATAGAGGTCATCGAATTCGCGCAACCAACCATCTACGAAAACGGCACTTTGCTCCTTTATACCTTAGCAATGCCACGGGTGCTGCAGCAAGAATATTCGGTCCAGCTTCTCATACCGACTATAGTGAACAATCTGCAACTCGATATCCCTTCGAGGAAACTCTTGGTGGCACCTCGGGATACCTTCATCATGACAAGAAATTGTCAAACCATTTGAAACATCACCATCTAAAAAGAAACGGATTTGCCCAGCTTGGAGGAAGGATCTTGTTTGCCGAAACTAATTAAGGGAGGAACCGTAAAGTGCCATTCAATAACCAATACAGCGAGCCCCATCGAACTACTAGATTATGGCACTATCTATGCAACTAACTTCAGGGGAAACGGTACCTTTATTATCCAATTCTGGAATGAATCGATAACAATTGGTAACAAAACCTTTAAGAGTCAGACGATCACAAGGTTGGTGGCAATACACAAGCTGAACGAAGAATACGTCCACAGCTTGCACATAAACAACTTACGCCGTTTAGACAACTTGTCGAAAAGAACCACCATCACTGCCAGTCTAACAACATTGGTTCTAATTCTCTTTGCTATCTTTATAGGATGGACTTTAAAAAATGTGCTGCAGAAAACCAAAACGCCGCCCACACCTAGAACTCTCACTAATGGGAAAGTAAGATCCCGGGACGTCGATTTTTGAGGGGTGAGGAGTTAGCACTTTCATCCTCACAGGAAACCTCATTTACGCCTTTTCATGCAACAAGCATCCCCGGGACACCATTCTCGCTACGAAGCGACACTGCTCCGCCGACCATACACACACGTACCCACAACTGCATTTGCCACACAAATAATATTTAAGTACACCATGACCCATATCACTTAACACTGTTTAGCCAACTAAGCAACCTATATCTTTCACTTCCACCACGTGACCCACGTGGGACCCATTGCGGCTCACACTAGACACTTCACTTCCCACTTGTAGCACTTTTCTATTTCTCTTTTAGTAACTCTTTGTTTATTGCCGCTAGGCAGAATTCATCGGAAGGGTGACCTACTCTAGGCGCCATCTTTGTGCCCTAGCCGACGGCATGGCGCTGCGACCGGAGTCCACAAAGCGTCTCCGGGTATATTTAAAGGACCACTCTCCAAAGAGGGGGCAGTCTTAGTTTAGACACAGAACAAGTGACATAGTGCAAGTTCCAATAAACTATTCTTATAACGTTTAAAACCCTTGTGTGTTCTTGTATCAATACAACTCAAAAACCTTGACTCCCCGGAACATTATCCTTGAACTAAAAAATGTTGTGTGAGTACCTACAATCGCTAGGCATTCAGAAACTACTGAACCGATGGCGATCAAATGTTGACACACTGTGAAGACAGGTTCAAGCTTGGTTTATGTCCATATCATACTCGCGATGGCGAATAAAAAGGGTTTTATAACTGCTTTCTGTGTATCGACCGCAGCAGGCGATTAAATTCTACTGTTGCAGCTACAAACGAAATAAATCCTCAAAAAAAACCGAATTTGTGTCGTCGTACTCCCAGCGCAGAAAGAATCAGAAGAACTGTTTTGAATAGGACTGAAGAAGAGCGGAAATTGGCAGAGGATTTTGACGGAACCAGCCGAAAGCCGCGCACAGCATAGGGGAAGCGTAGCTGAATCCCGCGCACAGATAAGACAAGATCGACATGAGCAATACCATCGTATTGCATTTCGATATGTCCCAGCTGCTGATTATGGCTCCAGGCCTATGACGTCATTGGCCACTGAAGTTCAATATTACTGTCAGGCTCTTAAGTTCAATAATGAAACGAAAGGAATGTGTAGTGCTAGGGGCAAAATCAAATTACCTCAACTTGAAGCACCACCAGAGCTACTGCGAACTTTACTTTCCGGATCCACTACTGAATTGAAGCAATTGCTATCAAACATTCAAAAATATAATTCCTGCTTCCAAATGACGTCATTTGGGTCGGAAATTGTGAATGCCCAATTCATGACAACTTTCAAAGTCAAACGGCAAATCTATCACAAAGCTGTCGCCCTGCTCGCCTTCCCAGAAACCAGTGAACATAAATTTATTCAAATGTACATCATCGGTAATGATAGAGACGAAGCCCATGCACGATCTAGAATACAGACCTCCGTAACGAGGGCCATCATTTCGCAGCTACAGGAGCTTCTCCACAATAGAAACAATTTGGTGCGTTTCTTTACAACAGCAGTTGATTTGATTCCCTTTGGTTACTCATAAAATTGTCATACACGCAGACAAAATACCTACTGGAGAACATGTCAGGAGATATAATGCTCCAACTATAGGCGAAGTGGCGAATGTCATGTCATATCAATTCCAACCTCGAGATATTATTCTCCATCGACGAATCAATCATTTGACAAACGTCGCAGAAACTCACCGTTGTTATGATGCTTGGCAATATCCAATTATCTTCTGGTATGGTGCCGATAAAACGTGTAGTGCCATTAACTTTTACGCATACAGTTTAATGGTTCAGAATAACGAGGAATACTATATATTGAAATGTCGTCAGTTTAAACCGAACGTTTGCTATTTCTCAGATTGAATCAGACGAAACTTCGCTCCGAGGAATATATTTATTTGCGAGATGCCGTTGTGAGTGACCGTAATACAACCAATGTTGGAAAGCTCACGATTTAATCTATCTTCATATATAACAACATGCAGGCGCCACATATTACAGAATTAAGCGTATTTAAAAGTTATACTTTGTTGTGTTCCTCATTTTTTCTGCATGCACTAACAACATGCGTATGTTTTTTTTTTTAATTCATTCATTACATTAGTTAGGTTATTTCTGCGGGACGTCCCATCGGGAATTGCTTCGCAAAAACCTAGATCCCTTTGGGTATGACCATTTCGCTCACGCTCTGACTTCCTTAGACTGTTTCCCACGAAGCCTGTAAAGCTGCTCACCGCTTCCCACGCCGCCACGTCTGCTAGCATTATAGGCACCAGGTTCTCAGTGGTCAGTACAGTGCCGACCGTTTCCTCCAGAAGGCGCCGTTGACTAGTAAATCGCCTACATGCGAAAAGGACATGTTCCGCGTCCTCTACCATTCCTTCACCACATGTCAAGCAGTACGTCTCAGCCTCGTGTCTGAATCAATACAGATAGGACCTGAAACAGCCGTGTCCTGTGATGAACTGTGTCAGATGGAAAGTCACCTGCCCATGCTTTCTTTCTTCCATGGCCTGATCTCGGGGATAAAGGTGTGGGTCCACCTCCCCTTGCTAGACGAATCCCACCGCTCTTGCCAAGTGACGAAGCTCTACATCCTCGCCACTAGCTGTCCGCTTTAGCGTGCCACGCCTTTTTGTGTCCGCGATGTTCTTGGCCTCGTCCGCAAGTAAGTTGATGGGGTTCATGCGTGCAACGACCAGTGCAGCATCCTCAGAGACCGTCCTAAAACCGCTGCAGACCCTCAGCGCGCAGAGTCGGTAGATAGCGGTTATGCCCCTACTGTACGCAGTGATATGGCGTTATCCCAGATTTGTGCCGCATACAAAATGACCGATTTCAGCACACTTATCAGCAATAGTCTCCGCTCCTGTTTTGGTCCTCTCGTGTTCAGCATTATCAACAATCACGATAGCCACGTCGTCAGCATATCCGATGGTTTCGCAGCCTGGCGGGAGTGGAAGACGCAGCGCTCCTTTGTACATTAGGTTCCAAAGGAGCGGACCCAGGACCGAGCCTTTTGGCATTACGACTCTTAGAGCCATCAGAGGTGCCGTATCTCCGGATCCTATGCCTGAAGAAGCTCTGAATGATGGCAAGGAGATACGGAAGGACGCCGAGATCATGGATAGCACTGAGAATGCAACTGCAATCCGCAGTGTTGAAGGCGTTCCTTACGTCAAGCGTGACGAGCCTCCTTTCCATCCTGTTTCTTCGATGGCGCTGGAGGCGATGCCGACCACCATGCTGACCGCGTCAATGGTGGATCTTGCCTTGCGAAAACCAAATTGATTGGCCGAGAGACCGCCGCACTCGTTGACGTAAGCGTTCAGTTTCGTTCTGATGAGGCCTTGCCTATAGAGTCCACCAGGCATATCTGTCTATAGGAGGGCTCGGTAAAGACTCCTTCGGTGAGGCAGCGATTGAAGACGGCTGCGAAGATATCTGGTCGTAGAGACAGGGCCAGTTTTACTGCGTGGTTTGGGATCCGATCTGGGCCGGGTGCTTTGCCGAGTTGGAGCGATTTGGCTGTAGCCAGGACTTCATCCGTCGATAATTTGTGTGACTTCTTCAGCGCCAGATGGAACGGGGTGGATCCAGCTGGATTGCGTGTATCCGCTTGACCACTGTTTTGCATGCTTTTCGCCATGGATCGTGCTCTGCGGAGTCATACAGCTGCAGATAAACTTCCCTTTTCGCGAAAAGGAGGAGCTTCCCCATTCCTGTGCCCATGCGTTTTTTGTGTGTGTCTGTGTGTCCTTACGTCGGTCGTCAGTTGATCAAGCGCCTTGCAGAAGTCTGTGAGGCACAGACTGGCCGGCAAATAGCAGCTGTACAGCCATATCCCGTTGACCTGTACCCTGATGAAGTGCTCACCAGCTAGCCTGGAAAGGAGATGCGTAGGCGGGTTGCCACATGCCCAGATGGCGGCCTTGCCTGACTTGCTATACGCCCAATCGGGTGAGGTTTTCCTGCGGAATGGTTCACTGATTACAGCCGCTTCAGATTTGGTCTCTCGCACTGTCTGCTTAAGTAGGTCATGGGCGGCCTCGCAGTGGTTTAAGTTTAGCTGGGTAAAACTAAACATTTCGTCTTGGTCGAGACGACTTCATGGGCCCAGCCTACGTTTTTGAGGGGCACCGCTGACTGCCTGCTACGTGTTTTCGCTCGGTAATCCCTTTTGACTTACGCGTACTCTGCATACCGCGTGTCCAATCTTCAGGTGGGCTGCTTTCAGGATTACTTCTGCTACCGCTCCTGGGACAAAATTGTTGCCCTTTGGTTTCCTCCGTGCGCTGGGCGCAGACTCTTAACATCTGCGGTAACTATTCTCAGGCTCAGCTGGTCAGAGAGTGCCTGAACTATTTCCTCCTTAGTGGTTTCGCCACCCATGTCCGGAATCTCCAGTCAGATTCGATAGCGCCCTTGCCTCGACTTGACTTCAAGCGCGGATCCTATGTCTCCTTCAGCTGGACTACATTCTCTGCTCCCACTGCATTTAGCTCCAGTAGGAGCGGACGCTTTCGCGCACTGCCTGCAGCTTGGTATCCTGGCTCCTTGTCACCAGCTTTAGCATGTCACTATGTGACATCTCACTCTTTCGTTGTACCAAAATAGCGGCAGGACGCATCTTTGGTAGAGTCCGTGTCGGTCGCCTCGCCGTCACTGTCTGCCATGCAGGCACTCTCTTTTGGTTATCGTGCGGCAAAAAAGTTTCTCGCGGCCGGCGGTTTTTCGCAAAAAAGTTTTCAAAGTGTGGGCGGTAGTACCAAACAACTCATCTACTCTACAACATGCGTATGTGTGTGTATGCGTGTGACGTGATGATGATGATTCGAGCAATGACGTAGTATTCAGCAGGCCTACTGTAACTTGTGTTCTATTTATCCGATCAGGGAAGGACAGAGGGACTGACGGACATGTCTATATCGGCTCAGCTTATCATGCTGATCAAGAATATATATACCTTATGGGGTCGGAAACGTCTCCTTCTGTGCGTTCCAAACATCTGACCAATTTTATAATACCCTATGTAAAGGTATAAAAAATCTCTTGACCATTGGCTTAATTACGTCGAAAATGATTTTAGAACTTCCTATCATCGCCATAAATTCAGTCTACAAACTGTTCAGCGCTATAATAAGAGATGGCTGTATTGAGAAAGGACAAAACCCAACCATCTTCCTAAAGGCCAATTAGTTTGCTGCCTTGTCTTTGGAAGCTTTTTTAAAAGGACCTGCAGATCGAACTAAACTCATTTCTGGCATCGGAAAACACAATACTTTCACACCAGTTCGGCTTCCGCGAAAAACACGGGACAATTGAACAAGTCAATCGCCTAACATCGCAAAATACGAACAACATTCGAACTAAAAGAATGCTCTGCGGCTGTTTGATAGAGTTTGGCTGAAGGGTCTGATGTTCGAAAACCGGAAAATCTCCCCAAGTACACCCTCATAGTAAATTCACTGTTAGTTGAAATGGTTGCGTTTCGACCAACTTTGAATTCAAAGCACATTGCTGTACACTGCAGACTTACCAACGAGTTTAGAACTGCACTTTTGCTGGCGACTGCGGAGTCTTCTTCTTGCTCTACACGTCGAGCTTATCCTTATTTATACAATCGTTTATTTACATTTCGTTATACTTTGAGGCAAATTGCTTATCCCTTTCCATTTTGCTTTCAACATTTTCGAAGCTTTTCTGTAGAAGCTTTTTGGCTTTGCTAATAATCAATAATCGATTATTTTCGTACCGCGCAGTGAGGTAGGCTTGGATTGTGTATAAAAATCGCGGTAAATAAGTCACAGAATGTAGGGCAAGACAGGCTGTCTTGGTGGAAGATTTTGTGAGAACACCACCTCGTCGTTTACCCAAAGGTAAACCGCTAGGGCGTCGAACATGGCAACAAAGAAGGAAAGAGACATAGTGCAGTGTTCACACACATGTGTATTTTCAAGTGCGGTCGCGTTTATCAGTCGCTCCGCAAAGTAAAAGGACACAATTGACGTACAATACCTGGAATATAGAGGGGAAGGATTAGGAAGGGTCGCCAAGAGACTGGCCACTCACCTGGACTGCAATCGGCTGCCCAGCTGGCTGCATCTGTTGTGTTGGAGAAATTATTTATTTCCCATCAGCCTTAGCTTGGAGGCCACGCCGGGAGGGGCGGCGGGGGTGTTAACCATATCCCGCGCTTTCTCCGGTGGTGGGAAAAATTGCTTTTTTTGCATTTTCCTTATCGTTGACTTCTTATCGCTTTTTTTTTACTTTGCCGATTGCAATTAATCAGCTGGTAACTAGTGTTGTGAACCGTCGATCGATAACAGAGCCGATAAGCCAGCTGACGGCTTAACATAAGCTCACAACAGTAGCCTCCAAAGTGCTGCGTGCTTTTGGGCGCTCGCTTAGGCGCGATTTTTAAAAATCCCCTATAGACTGAGTAAGTCTTAAGTTACCGACTAGCAATCTTTTCAGGTTACAAGAAGAGGACCAACAAACCCACAGGGCCTCTGAGGCACGAAGAGGACTGTGGTCTGCGCTTGTGCCAGCGGCCACAGCGTATAAAACCTGGCAGCAGGTATAAAATGCAAAAAATACATGGAAAAATGGTTGGAAAAACGTCGACTACTCCAGGTGGCAGCCACAGTTGTGGAAATCCACCCATGGTACAAGCCATGGCAGGGGCACGGATTCTGGAGGCCCCAACAACCGTCATCACCACCACTACTGCACCGGTGGCAAACTTGGCCGATGGAGCGGACATAGCTACAAGCAGCAGCAGCAGCAAAAAGCACGGACTGTGCACAAACGGAGGCAATCCTTTCGCCAAAGGAAGCAAGATCGCCAGGACACCACCGCAGGCTCTTCACTCGGCCCCGCCAGCCATTCGAGGATTACTTGTCTCGGCTGGATGCGAAGAAGAGACACCCAAACGGGCAAGGGAAGCAAGCCCTTGCAACACCGAAAGTGGAACCACACCGAAGAAACTAAAAGGACCGCCGCAGGCACCAAACATTTTGATGGCCGAACTGGGCAAGATCTTAGACGAGATCATAGATGGCTCGGTTAATAAAAAGGCTCCCCCGACGCGCAACACAACCCAATGGATGAAGGAGGCACATCTTAAGATGAAATCCATTCACCTACAGGTAATGGAGCAGATGCAGGAATATCCGGTGAAGGCTGGACCATGCCTTGCATGCGCAACGCGCAATTCTGCCGCCAAAACCAACAAAGAGGTTACGAAAAGGAAGGATACCAGGACGAAAGACCCACCGACAGCCAATAAGAATGACAGGAGGAGGAAAAAGAAGTCGCCAATCCAGGAGCGGACTCCAAGGACCCGAAGCCCCGCAGCAACAGCAGTATCATCAGGACCAGTAGTGGCTGAAACAACTCACGCAACGAACATCGCTGGAGGGAAATGGCACAAGGTGAAAAGCAAGCCGAGACCCATTAAAAAGAAGAGGCCAGACGTCATCATGGTGAAGTGTAAAGACCCAGCCAATTACGCGATGGTACTGAAGTCAGTCCACACAGACGCCGGAATCCAGCAGTTCAAGGAGAATGTATGTGCGGTTCGACGCACAGCAGCCGGGGAACTACTCCTACAGTTGACCAAGCCAGCGGACGAAGCAACTGGTAAACTGCAGCAGGCAGTGAAACCGGCACTTGGAGACACCGCTAATGCCAAGGCGATCAGCGATAAGGCCATGGTCGAAATAAAGGATCTCGCAGAATTCCACACTGCAGATGATCTTCTGCTCGCCGTCCTGGAACTCATCGACGAGGATTTGCCGGCAGAATGTCACCCAAAGATGCGGAAAGCGTACAGCGGTACACAGACCGCAACAATGATGGTGAACCCGAATCTGGCGAATAAGCTGCTGCAGGCGGGCAAAATACGAGTAGGCATGTGCATATG
The DNA here is from genome assembly GCA_018903935.1 of Drosophila insularis. NCBI lineage: Eukaryota > Metazoa > Arthropoda > Insecta > Diptera > Drosophilidae > Drosophila > Drosophila insularis. The sequence continues at coordinate 23,107 of JAEIFP010001544.1, forward strand.
CCGAGTACGCCTGAAGACTGAGCCGAGACGGTGCTACAAGTGTCTGGACTTTGGGCACACAGCAGCTCGGTGCAGAAGCAAGCACGACGCGTCCAAGAATGCTTCAACTGCGGTAGCAAGGATCACGCTTCAAAGCAATGTGACCAGAAGGCAGCGTGCATACTTTGCACACGACATAAGCGGAGCAATACGGCGCACAACACGCTCAGCAGAGCTTGCCCGTTGTTTGTAGAGGCTGGCAGTAACAGGAAGGATTAAGTTTCTACAGCTTAATCTAAACCACTGCAGGTCGGCACAGGACCTCTTAAAACAAACTGTGCGGGACCTGAAAGTAGATTTCTCAATCTTGTGCGAGCCATATTCCCATATACAGGACCACAGCTGGACGCAAAACCACCGTTATGGCGCGGCAATTTGGAGCAACAGCAGGACACATCTGGAGAATCAGCACAGAGCGGAGGGATATGTAAGGGCGAGGTACAATGGAGTATATGTCTACAGCTGCTACATAGCACCGAGCAAACACATCGACGAATTCTGCAGCATACTGGATGGATTAGTGGAGGACGCCAGAACCCACACGCCAACCATCATAGCCGGCGACTTCAATGCATGGGCAACGGAATGGGGTAGCCAAAGGACCACTAGAAGGGGCAGGGCCCTGCTGGACGCTTTTGCCACACTCAACATCAGTCTGCTCAACGTAGGCAACACCCACACCTACAATAAGGCTGGCAGAGGCTCCGTGATTGACCTCACATTTGCTAGCCCTTGCCTAGCCCGCAGCGCGCAGTGGGCAGTTTCGGATATCTACACGCACAGCGACCACTTCGCCATTGTGTGCTCTATCAAGAGTTGTCCACCTGCACACACACCAACGACGTTCTACAGCTGGGCCCCAAGCACGCTGAGCGAAGAAGCGTTATTCACCATGATGACCCAAGTGACAAGGAGCAGCAGCACGGACGCGGACACCCAGGCCAACAACATGGGCGACATTCTTCGCAGAGCATGTGATGCAGCCATGATACGCAAACGGCATGGACTCAATAAATGTAAGCCAGTACATTGGTGGAATGCCAGGATTGCGGATGCCAGGAGGCAATGTCATCAGGCCAGACGACGACAGCAACGTGCCCGCAGAATGCCCACGTTTCCGGAGCTGCTTGCAGACTACAAGCGGAAGAGAGCCAACCTAAATATGGAGATCAAGAGAAGTAAAGCGGACTGCTGGAAGAAGTTGTGCGCAGATGCAGATGCGCAGCCACATGGGACTGCCTATAAACTGGTTATGGGCAATAGGAAAAGCAGCACTATCAACGCCATCAGCTCGGTGGTACAGATAGCCGCTAAAGCAATCGAAGGGCAACGCTGGAAAGGCGGCAACAAAAAATACTGCCTTATATCAACGTTGGATGTACGGAATGCTTTTAATTCGGCCAGCTGGGACTCCATTATCGCATCCCTAGAGCGATTAAACATATCTGAGTACATCATTAACCTGATATGCAGCTACTTCCGGGATCGGGTGCTACTGTACGACACAGCAGCTGGTCCACGGAAACACACCATCACAGGCGGAGTACCCCAAGGATCAGTGATCGGGCCAACATTGTGGAATGTCATGTATGATACTGTCCTGCGATTGGACATGCCAACGGACACTCGCATAGTGGGATTCGCGGACGACATCGCCATCGTCACTGTGGCCAAGGATATCCAGCAAGCGGAAGAACTCACCAATGCAGCAGTGTTCAGGATTCTGGAATGGATGGAGGCCAACTCACTATCCATAGCCGCACACAAAACCGAGGCCGTGCTCATAAGCAGCAGGAAAAAAGTGGAAACAGCCAGGATCGAAGTCGCCGGATGCTCAATAACATCAAAGCCTGCCATTAAATACCTTGGAGTCATGATGGACCATAGGCTAACATTCAAAGCCCACCTGCAGTATACCGCAGATAAAGCTGCGAAGGCCACGTCAGCTATAACTCGGCTCATGGCTAACGTCGGAGGCCCCAAGCAACGGAGCAGATGGCTCATCTCGACGGTGGTAAGGTCCATCATCCTATATGCCGCCGCCATATGGGCACCAGCGATGTCATCCCCCACCTACAGCCGGGACTGCAGATCGTCGTACCGTACATGCGCGCTCAGGACCATATGCGCGTTTAGGACAGTCTCCGAAGATGCCGCCTTGGTGCTGTCTGATATGGCCCCACTAGACCTCTTGGCTAACGAGGCTAGAAATAGAGATCCGCCGCCAGTTAGAAGAGAGACGACTCTGACTAACTGGCAACGCAGATGGCGTGACTCAAACCATGGGAGCTGGACAAGGCGCCTTCTCCCCGACATTCGGCCATGGCTTAATCGCAAACATGGCCAGACTGACTTCTATCTGACACAGTTACTGACGGGACATGGATGCTTTAAATCCTACTTGCATAGGTTTAAACATGAGACAGATCCCTTTTGCACACACTGTGCGGGGAATATAGAAGACGCAGAACACGTCCTGTTTCCTAGATATTCTGCTGAACGGGAAGAGCTAAGCCTAGGCATTGGGAGGCCATTTATAGTCAACGACTTTATGGATATCCTACATGGCAGCAGTCATCATGCAATCCTTGCGTCGCGCTGAACGTCAGCGTAACCAAAACTTCAGTTCTTGGTAAACTCTAGACGAGGCATACGTGCCATCTCCCCCTCGTGAAGTAGTACTTCAGCGTTGGTTCCGCGAGAGGGATACGGAGCATAGGGTAGGTTTTAGTGCGGTGCGGTGACCACTAACCAAGGTCGATACCAAGTCCCACACTTCGGCTTTCAATGCTTTCCCCCCTATTTATAAAAAAAAAAAAAAAAAACATAGTGCAGTGTTCTCTAAGCTGTTACGAATCGAATGGGAACAAAAAATAAGAGAAGATTGAAACGAAGCTGTATTTAGTGTGCTGTATAATTTAAGGATAGAGGAGTAAGAATGAGATGTGTCTACTCTTTTTAATAAACTCAATGAATAAGAATAAAAAGCATAAATAAGCATTTAAGGATTTATTATTTTTTTTCGCAATTTTGTAAATAATTATAAGGAAATATAATACAAATTTTTAAAATTTATTAGAATATATAAATATACTAGCTGACCCGGCAAACGTTGTTTTGCCATATAAATAAATTTCCTAGTAATTTCTATTTTTTTATTCAATGTACTGTGGATCTTAGTATTAGTCGTCAGAAAATTAGCATCGGATAAACAAAGATTTCAGCTTGTATAGCAGGCCTGTGTGCCACACTCTGTCGAAGGCCTATTTTACGCCGACGAAGGCTGCTGTACAGTATTTCTTCTCGTCAAACGCTTCCAGAATTTTGTTGTTAATCCGATGGCATTGTTCTGGCGTGCCATGACACTGCCTGAAGCCAAACTGGTCTCCTCCATTATTGGCCGCAATCTGCGCAAAACTACTTTGGAGAATACGGCCAACAGGCTTATCGGACGATAAGAGGCGAGATTGGCTGCAGGTTTCCCAGGTTTGGGTATTAGTATGATTTCGGCGCACTTCCACTGGGTGGAGAAGTGTCCTAAATGGAAGCATTGGTTTGCAATGGCGAGAAGAAATTGTATACCTTCTACGGGTAGCGCTTTTATCGATGCCACGTCGATTCCGTCGTATCCCGGGGGCTTGGACACCTTTAGTCTGGATAACTCCTCTAGCAGCTCGTCCATTTCAACGGCTTGGATGAGAAGGGCCATTTGGCATGGAAGGTGCAGAAAATCCTCCGTTTGCTGGGCCTCTGCCTGGGTGCATCTGCTGAATGGGGTAAACGCATCAGACAAATGGGTGGCGAAGGCATTTGCCCTGTCGCTGTGTGATCGGCACCAGGAGCCATCGGCCTTTTTAACAGGGTTTTTTTCTTCTAGTGGGCCATTTTACTCCATTGCCTCCAGGTTCAACATTCTCGAGAAAGTTTTCCAGAGACTGCTTACGAAGATTGTACAGCAGTTGCTTTAGAGCTTTGGCCGCTCTGTTCAGCTCAGTTTTATCCCTTGGATTGTCACTTCCGAAGACCACAGGAAATCATCTCGACGAGGAGTATTTCTTGTAGGCCTTGGAGGTGGTGTTGTCTGAGTCACAGTGTTGTGAATCACGATGTTAAGTAGTTCAACTGCTTCATATAGGTCTTCTTTCATGGAAATCTCTGCTGGCTGGCATGTTAATAAGGAGCTTGACTTCACAGTGATCCGATAACAGGTCGAGGTCACTGGAGACTTCATTCCTGCGCCTGTCAATCCCCTTGGATATGGCTATATCCAGAACATCCGGGATTTTATTGGATCCGTGGGCCAGTATGTTGGTTCACCTGGCGTATGACAGTCAAGTCCTCTATCAACAACACATTGGTATAGGGCCCTACCTTTGGGATTAATGATTCGGGATTCCCACCAAAGTGTGCTTAGCCGTGAAGTCTCCTCCAATGATAAACTTGCCCCCAAGGCTATCCAACAGGTCTTTAAAAAGACTTTGTCCAACCAGATAGCGTGGTGGACAGTAAGCAGCCGCCGAAGTGATGTCTCCAGTTGGGGCGGTAACTCTAACCCGAGCGCACTGGGCTCAGGGCTCCTGCAAGGCAGGCAATTCCACGTATTTAATACCACTCCTGATGATAACAGCAGCGCCGCCACGTGCGGTGCCATTGGGATGGTTAGTAGCATTGGTGTCGTATCTACTGATGGAGAAATAGGATAGGGAGGAGAAATGGGTTTCGGAGACTAATAGAACATCCACATACTTAGATTTAAGGTAAGTATGTGGATGTGAAGATTTATTTGCATTGGTTAGCCATAAGATTAGTGAGCAACTGTATCAGAGCTGACATTTGAGCAATCATGCTCTCCATCATTGCCTCAAGCTTGGTCATTCTTGCATGTGTCTGGTCTACGACGTTAGGAACTGGGTCTGGTTGCAGCTGGGCAGACTGCTGGTTGCCTCCAACCTACCTACAATGGTAGGTCCTTTGTAGACCGTTCGTGTTGTGGGTCGCTGAGTGGGCCGAAGAGCTGGCCTTTGCCTGGGCTGGTGAAGCTCCTTGGCTGTGTGGTTCCCATTACAGTTGGCACATCTTGCTGGCTCGTCCTTTGCCTTAGTGCATTCAGCCGATGAGTGTTTATAGATACCATACTTGACGCAGGCATAGTCAAGGTAGGAACCTCCTCCCTGGGTGTGTCCGAATCCTTGACAACGGAAGCATTGGAGAACCTCCATGGACCTACGAGGAGACTCAATGGCAACAACACAACTGCAGAGGCCTTTGATGTTGAACACATCTTTGTTGTTGCTGGATGGCTCAAGGTTCACAAAGAACATAGCCATCGGCTCTTTGGATTTGCGTCGTAGTCCGTTTTTGATTTGGTCTCCTCGAACATTGTGACCTTGAGCACACAGCGCTTCCTTTATATCCATCGGATCAGTGGTGTAATGAAGACCCTTTATAACTATGCGATAGGCACGCTCGTCCTTCGGCTGGATCGTCTGAAAACTAAGCGTATGGTTTATGAGATAGGATTTCAGCTTGTGGAAGCTATCCTTATCCTCGAGGTTAATTCTAACGCGACCGTCGCGGCATGATTTATAGACAAATTTGTCATTCCCAGTGAGAGTGATGACGTCTGAAATGAACGATTTGATGTTGTTCACCCCAGGGATAAAGATTGGTAGCGGTTTAATTTTTCTCTCCCTCGCAGTTGGTACCTCAACTTCCAGATCGGGAACTGGCTCGACGTCAATGTCTTCATCGCTGTCATCGGAAAGCAGCGAAAAACGATTGGCCTCGTAGTGGCCGGCTACGGCCCTCGGGTCTTCCTTGCGTAAAGGTATCTTACGCTTCAATTTACCAGGTTCGGTGCTTGATGAACTGGAGACCTCCTCAGTTTCGCTCCTCCTGTTAGGGGACCTCTTCGCCAGCTTGGCAGTGGTCACACGCTTCCCCTCATGGTTCGCCTTTGCGCTGACTCGCTGCCAAGTCGGTCTCTGATTCGAAGTGGATGGCAAATCCATGTTTTCAATTGTGGCAGCCACAGCCCGCAAGTATGCAGCACTTTACTTGTAGTCACTACCTAAAAGTATGCACCACTTTCATATGTCGCCACAGCCTATCAAATGAGAAAAATGTACTGATAATATGCAAGAGAAAGTACTCGAAAGTTCTTTACTGCACGCTGCAGCGTTAGCGTTTGTTTGGGTTTATTTATTTTATTTTATTTATTTATTTATTTACGTCAGCTAACTAAAAAGCTTAAGCTAAAGACAGATAGTAATTAATTGAAGAAGATAGCTTAGCTATATACACAACTAAACATCCCCGACTCGGTGGAGGTGTTTTATTTGCATAAGGTGCCAGATACGCCCCGATTCACAGCCAATGTGGTCAGGGATGAGTTGCAGCCAATCCAATTCCAGAATACTTTCATTGGTTTCGCTGTAGATGATTAAAAAGTATAGGGCGAAGAGAAGGGACAGAAAGATGAGGAGAAATTAGGCGAGAAAGGTTGTTAAAAGATTGGCAAAGAACACGAAAAGGTTCGTGAAGAGAGTAGTTAGTCACACATCTACTAGGTGAATAGGAAAAAAGTTTCTGGTCCGACGTGAGGGAACACAGAAATATAGCGTATGTAGTAAATTAGTAGAAATGACTTCGCCGTTGACTAGTTTGTGGAGAAAGAGAATGCCAAAAACTAGCCTACGGTTGTAAAGTGAAGGAAGTTTAATAAGAAGAAGTCTGTCAGAATAAGAAGGTAGGCGAAGACTCGGGTCCCAACAAAAGGAACGAAAAGACACCTTTTGGGTTCTGCCAATAAGATACGACTTTAACCAAGCCAACAGTTTCGGGGAAAAACCCATGATGTTAAGTTTCGCGAGAAGCATAGAATGATCAACCGTATCGAAAGCCTTACTAAAGTCAGTATAAATAACATCAGTTTGACACTTCTTACGGAAGCCATGGTGTACAAGGGTAGTCAATTCTAAAAGGTTAGTAAGCGACGAACGACCTTTCATGAAGCCATGCTGACATTGAGAAATAGTGGATCTGGATAGGTGTTGAAGGGAAGACGTAATAATTTTCTCAAACAGCTTTGTTATTGCCGAAAGTTTGGCAATGCCACGGAAGTTAGTTTAGATTTAACAAATAATTAATTAATTAATTATGAATTATTTATTAATAAATAATTTATTCAAAAATGCACTAGCTGAAAAAACTTTAGCGACGTTCGCTCCACACTTTCACTTTCACTTTTCGGGGACACGTCCGCACGCTTCGAAAACTGTCTAGGAACTGAGTAATTTCTAGTGTAGACAAAAAATAGCTTACTATTGTAAGTATGTATGTATGTTAGAATGTGTATATTGTATGTACGTAAGAATGTTGTATATGCGTGAAATAAGCATGGAGCGCTGTGAACGATGAGGCAATATAAAAATAACAAAAGGCAAACATTATTTTAAATTATTATAATTTATCCCTTAAATATATATTTAATTAATTAAACAATTACGATAGTAACACTATTAAACAATATCAATCCCTTAATGATATAGCGTGAACAATATTTTTTGTTAGTCCATCTTTAGCTAACACAAGCAAACTGGATGGTTTACCCACTTGAGAGCATGCCACGTACAATTGTCCGTGTGAAAAACTTGGTGTTCTCAAATCTAATCTTCAAACAGACATCGTTTGACCTTGGGATTTGTTGATATTCATTGCAAAAGCCAATCTAATCGGAAACTGAATAAGTTTGAATTGAATTGGCACATCTGTAGGTGTATTAGGAATCCGTGGTATGCGTATATTTTCACCTCTGAACTTGCCATTTAAAATCCTGGCTTCGATCACGTTTTTCATTAATTTTCGAATGACTAATCGCATACCGTTGCACAGCCGGGGCGGGTTCAAATTACGAAGCAAGATAATTGGTGATCCAACCTTTAATTGTAAATTATGCGGTGGCATGCCTGGCAAATCCTGTAAGTTCAAAAACTCAGTGGGAAAATTTACTGCTTCGATGTCGTCGCAAACTGTATCAATAGATTTATATGATACCAAGTTCCCTGGCATCAACATTTGTATCTTCAGATTTAAATTGTCAACGTCTACATTTTTTGCCGCTAAAATCGCTCTTTCTGCAAACCACTCATGACTTATGTTCTGTGTGTGTACATCGGGAAATATTTGTTCAATGAGAGTATCTTGCGAATCAGCGATTGTGCAGAAATCGGTCGGTAATTTTACGTATCCAGTTTCATCTATAGCAACTTTTTCATCACCGATATCTAAGAGTTGTTTTGATCTTAAAGCATTTGAACGCGCATATTTATTTTGAGCTGTAATTTTTCAGTATTAGGCCACAATGAAGATGATTTTAAGCTAGCGTTGATCTCATTAGCGTATGTTGACGTGGAATGACTGGAAGTGTTTGCTTGAAATCACCTGAAAGGACCAACAGAGTTCCGCTAAATAATTTGTCTTGGTTTTTAATATCTTTCAATGTTCTGTTCAACGCCTCAAGTGAATTTTTGTGTGCCATAGTACATTCATCTCAAATAATAATTTTACACCGTTTTAGCACAGTGGCCATGGACGATCCAAACAGCGGAATTATAAGGCGACCGTGAGGGTCGTATTATACCATCTTGTAGTAATTCTTGTATTTGTTCTTCAACTCTTCTCTCAAAGAAGCTGGATACGGGTAATGTTTTGTATAGACTGGAGTGTCTGACGTCGTTCGAATTTCTCCTTGGACGTTGGTAGCGTAAGTAAGTTTTTTAATGTATCATTGCCTAAGATTCCATGAAACGATTCCAAATTTGGCAGTAGAAAAAAGATTATAGGTTTGATGGGTTCATTAAAAAGACCCAAGTGGACATTAACCTGAGGTTCTTTTTGCTTTGGAGTACTTTATGATTCAATTTGTGCTTCGGCTCCAATGTGGAACTGTCTTTGAATTTTATTCGGAAAATTTGTTATATGCTGGTTTACTCTTTTCAACAAAATTGGTTGTTGTGAGGGATTGGTATTTGGTCTGTTTATGTAGTTTACTTTTCTGGTCATGATGGAACCGTCTACTTCCATTGGAGTAGGTTTTGGTTGCGGTTTCGGGGTGAATGGTCTAGGTGGTGCATTAAAGAATGGCTGGTTATTATTTCGGAACGAGTTATTCTGCGAATTTTATAGCTCTGTATCTGTCTGGGGTTATACCAGTTTGTATTAATGTGTGGTTTAGGGGGAAGTACTGGAGGGTACGGCAGTTGAGGGAACATATTGTTGTAGTATACTTTTATGAATAGCACATAGGCCACATACTTTTAGGAACAGATTATACGTAATTGGAACTTAAGCATAAGATTATACGTAATTAGAACTTAAGCATAATGTTTAGCTTTAAGTACCGTTAAGGACACTAGCCATAAGACCAATGTAAATGTTCTCCTATAAATACCGGGCTTGCGGCCCCAATAAATCACTTGAAGTCAAACCTTGCCTTCGCCTATTTCATGGCGATCCTGCCTACTATCGGCAACAAATAAAATAAAGGCAAAATAAAATAAATCTTTGCCATTCAAAAAAGGCAAAAGTGAAAAAAAAAAAGGAAGCAGGCTCATCAAGTATCAATGCCAAAGGATAAAGAAGCGCTACAAAAGGCGTTGGAGGACTGCCCGCTGGACGGACCACGGCCGCTGACTATCGAGGAATACCGAGCCAGGCAACCTGTAGCACGAGCGGAGCTGACAAGAAGGAGGCGAGAGGAGGACGCGCTGACGGCAATCCCCCTTGTCCTAAGGCCAAAGCGCCGAGGCGGCCACCTGGTCCGCTTTAGGAAGCAACGTGCGGCTCTACTGGCGCAAATCAACAGCGACCCGCCACCACCCTGGGCAGAAGCGTGCAAACTCTGGAGCAGGATAGATGAGTTGGAGAAAACGCACGAGAGAAATCAGCAGGCAAGGCGGCAACAACAGCAGATTTTTAATAATCAATTTAATAAAAAAGAGTGCTCATAATAGCACCTTTGTGGTAAGAGGCGATTTTTGCGCTGCCACTATAAATTAATGTAAATACACAAAAACAAAAAAAACACAAAAAAAAAAATGAAATAAAATGGAAAAATATTAATATATTTTGTTTATAAATTTCTGTATTTGAATAAGTCTATCATTGCCAAAATACCCTAGAAACAAAAGAAAGAAGAAAACAAAAAAAAAAAAAAAAAAAAAATCACATATACACTAAAATGAAAACTACTCAAAAACGAAAAAAAAAAACAAATATATACATAGATAATTAAATAATAAATTACAAACAGCCTAATATACCCCAACATACCCTAAAGAAGAACACATGTCAAACATGTGCAGTCAAAAGTGCACAAACAACAAAAGCACACTTGAAAAGCTTGCCGCGATCAAAGCAAACTTTTGAAAAAAAAAGTAAATTTCACAAAGCTTGCAAGCACACATTAAGCTTTCTGATCGCAGCAAGCTCTACAAGTTCAAAACTGCCCAATAAATACCCTATAAGAAAAATTACAAAACTTTTTTTTGGAAATAATTAAATATTAGAAAATAGAATTATAAACAATTTGAAAAAAAACAATAAGAAAAAAAAATAGGAGAATCAGAAAATGAAATAATTAAGAGAACAAAATTATTTTAATTAAAAAAAAAAAAAAAAAATTAAGATAAAATCAAAAGTAACATAATTTCAATGGACCAGAACATAGAAATATTGAAAGAAAAATTTCAGAAGGCATACAAGTGCCTAAATAAAACAATTTATATACACCCTCAAACCATAAACAAGCACCTTGAAACTATCTTCGACAGTTATAATAGAATAAAGAGTAGCAGTACAGACATATGCAATGAATCTAGCAGTAAAAGCTTTACTGAGCTAATATACAGTTTAAATAAACAACTAATAAGTATAGCAACAAAACATAATATAAAATTCACAATACCGGTAGATTCGAATCTAGAAGCAACTTTTGAACCTCTAGTAGCAAAAGACACAGAAGAACCAGCTGCAAAAGATAACCCAGGAGACATTCAAGATACATCAGGTGTAAAAGATAACCCAGAAAATATTCAAGATACAAAACCAAAGATGGTGCAAACAAAGATTGAATTTCTTAATACAGCTTCTAAGCTGATTCAAGAGTATGATGGTGGAGTAGAAACAATTCAAAGTTTCATAGATTACCTGGAATTAATCAACGAAATAAAAGCAGAACATGAAGAAACAGCTATTCAAGTCATAAAAACAAAACTAAAAGGGAACGTTAGACTACTAGTTACTAATGAAAACACTATAAATGGTATAATCCAAACATTAAAGAAAGAAATTAAGGGTGAAACAGTTCAGGTAGCAGAGGCAAGATTAATGAATTTAAAACAAAATGGCAAGAACGCAAATTCATTTATGTCAGAAATAGAAAATCTTACTAAATCATTGAAACGCGCATTCATAACAGACAACGTAAACCCTGAAACAGCAAAGAAATATGCCACTCAAACAGCAGTGAAATCAATCATAAAGAACTGCGATAACGAAAAGGTCCGAACAATAATAGAAGCAGGCAATTTTACTGAAATGAATGATGTTATAGCTAAATTTGTAAATACATCTACAAATATAGAACAAGATCACAGCGTGTTTTATACTAAAAGAAACAATTACACAAATAGGAACTCGTACAATAATAATAGAAATTATAATAATAATTATCAAAATAGAAACCCAAATGATAATACTAACTATAACAATACTAGGAATTACAATAACTATAGTAATAATTATAATCGAAGAAATTATAACAATAGATATACCAAAACTAATTATCCTCCTAAAACACAACAAAATAATAATGTTAGATTTACAAATGTAGAAGAAAATTCGGAAAACTCCGAAAGTCCTCTGGTGTAAAAAATCGAACAAATAAAATATATAATTTAAATTGCAACCTTAATAGCTACATAACTTTAAACTTTGACGATGTAGGGACAATAAAATTACTATTAGACACAGGAGCTGATGTATCACTAATAAAACAAGAAATATTAAGAAAAGACAATACAGTTAACATACAAAAACGGACAAAACTTAGTGGAATAGGCAAAGACGTCCTATTTACAATAGGCGAAACCAAACTAAAGGTCAGCAACCTCTCAACGGTACACACCTTCCAAGTAATAGAAAATGATTTCCCCATCCCATGTGACGGAATCTTGGGGCTTGACTTTATAAAAAATTCAATTGCACACTCAATTATTCCACCAACAAATTGATAATAGATCCATATAAATCAAGATATAAAATTATAATCAATATAGGGATCAGTCAAAATACACATGTATTCCATATTCCACCTAGAACAGAAAAAATTGTACGCGTTACAATATCCTCAAACAACAATAACATCTTTATCCCTAATCAAGAATTACACCCGGGGGTATTCGTCGCAAACACTATTGCTTCTAAGACTAACCCATATGTCCGCATATTAAATACTAACAACACAGACGTGCAAATTACAAATATAAACCTATTAAATGAAAAACTGTCCGATTATGAAATCTTAAAAATAGACAAACAACATGATTCAAAACATAAATCCACAATAATGAACAAACTAGCACCCCATTTTCCCGATTTCGTGAAAGAACCTCTACATAAATTATGCTCAGAATTTGATGATGTATTCGCAATAGAATCTGAACAAATATCGTCCAACAATTTCTATAAACAAAAATTAAGACTCAAAGACACAACACCAGTCTACACCAAAAACTACAGGATAGCACACAGTCAAAAAAACGAAATCAATAAACAAGTGGACAAATTGATCAATGATGATATTATTGAACCATCAATGTCTGAGTTCAATAGTCCGATTTTATTGGTTCCTAAAAAGTCGCTACCTGGCAGCAAGGAAAAACGGTGGAGATTGGTAGTTGATTATAGAAAAATTAACAAACAACTAGTAGCGGATACATTCCCACTACCCAGAATGGACGATATCCTTGACCAGCTAGGACGCGCTAAATACTTCTCTTGTTTAGACTTAATGTCAGGATTTCATCAAGTAGAATTAGAAGAAAAATCTCGGGACATAACATCATTTTCCACAGATAAGGGCTCATTCAGATTCAAGCGATTACCATACGGATTAAAAATTGCACCAAACTCGTTTCAAAGAATGATGTCCCTTGCATTCACGGGTCTATCACCATCCCAAACATTCCTTTATATGGATGATCTAATTGTAATTGGGTGCTCTGAAAGTCACATGATCAGAAACTTAAGGGATGTTTTTGAAACCTGCCGAAAATATAACTTAAAATTGCACCCAGACAAATGCTCCTTCTTCAGACATGAAGTTACTTTTCTAGGACACAAATGCACAAATAAAGGAATTTTACCAGACGAAAGCAAGTTCAAAACGATTCAAGATTACCCGACTCCCAAGAATGGCGACGAAGCCAAAAGATTTGTAGCATTCTGTAATTACTACCGTAGATTCATTCCAAACTTTGCATACCATGCACAATTTATCAATAGATTATCTAGGAAAAATGTAGAATTTAACTGGGATGCAAACTGTCAAGCAGCTTTTGAATACCTAAAAAACAAATTATTAAGCCCACAAATACTCCAATATCCAGATTTTAATAAAAAATTCTGTATCACAACTGATGCAAGCAAGATCGCATGTGGAGCCTCAGCCAAGAATTTGATGGACTCCAATTACCCGTATCATATGCATCTAAGGCATTTACAAAAGGCGAAAGCAATAAGTCAACAATCGAGCAAGAATTAACAGCAATACATTGGGCAATTCAATATTTCAAACCATACATACATACACGGAAAAAAATTCCTAATCAGAACTGACCATCAGCCACTAACATACCTATTTTCTCTAAAAAACCCATCGTCAAAGCTTACTAGAATAAGGCTAGATTTAAAAGAGTTCGATTTTACTATAGAATACATCAGGGGACAAGAAAATTTCGCAGCGGATGCTCTCTCAAGAATTGAATTTGAAAATATAAAAAACATAGAAACTAATAAAATACTTAAAGTAGCAACAAGATCAGAAACAAAAAAATTAATACATAAGGAAAACAAATTTAACAATAACAGAATAGAAACACCAAGAATATATGAAATAATAAATCCTAACGAAGTCAAAAAATACGCGCAAATTAAATTCAAAAAATGCAAATGTTTTATTACCAAAAATAAAGAAAAATTACTCTCCTTCAACATAGGCGATTTGATCATTAGTGGAAGAATAGATCTAGATCGATTCCTTCCAAGGCTTGAAAAAAGAAGCCGGTGCTCAAAAAATCTATAAACTGAAGATAGACATGTCAGAAAAACTATTTAGGTCACTTACACCTAATGAACTAAAACAAAAAGGAAAAGACACATTAAAACATTTAGAAATAGCAGTTCTACCTCAAGTAAAAGTAATAACAAATAAAGAAGAAATAAGAAATACATTAAATAAATATCATAATGACCCAATAGAGGGAGGTCACTGCGGGGTAAACAGAACACTAGGAAAAATAAAAAGGGATTTCTTTTGGAAAAATATGTCTCGGGATGTTGCAACATACATCAAAAATTGCGAAAAGTGCAAACTAGCCAAAGTAACCAGACACAACCACTCCCCATTGGTCATAACACCAACCCCTGCAACCACTTTTGACACAATAATAATAGATACAATTGGACCATTACCAAAAACAATGAACGGTAATGAATACGCAGTTACTATTATCTGCGATCTGTCCAAATATCTCATATCAATACCAATACCAAACAAAAGTGCAAAAGCGGTTGCAAAGGCAATATTTGAAAAATTCATTTTAATTTACGGTTCAGTGAAAACAATTCTAACAGACATGGGAACAGAATATATGAATTCAATACTAATAGAACTTTGCAAAAATTTTAACATAAATAAAATTAACTCCACGGCGCACCATCATCAAACTCTTGGAACAGTAGAAAGAAGCCATAGAACTTTCAATGAGTACATCAGGTCATATATATCCATAAAAAAAGACGATTGGGATGAATATCTAGCATACTTCACATATTGCTTCAACACCACTCCATCCACCGTACATGGTTATGCACCTTTTGAACTAGTCTTTGCAAAACATCCTAAAACTGTCCCATTCTCGTCTGAAACGGTAGAACCCATTTACAACATTGATGATTTCAATAAAGAAATAAAATTTAAATTACAAATAGCACAAAATAGAGCGAAACTGCTCATCGAAAAATTTAAAGCATTACAAAAAGAAACATATGATAAAAACACAAAAAAAGTATCGCTAACTGAAGGACAAGAAATACTTTTAAAAAATGATACAGGACATAAATTAGATAACAAATACACAGGCAAATATACAATACAGAGCATAGGTCCTAACAATAATATAGTAATAGCAGATGATAAAAACAAAAAGCAAACAGTACATTTAGATAGAATAAAAATAATATAAACAAGATATGAGAAAAATATAAATTTTTCTTTTTGAAAAAAGGAGGTGTAGTATACTTTTATGAATAGCACATAGGCCACATACTTTTAGGAACAGATTATACGTAATTGGAACTTAAGCATAAGATTATACGTAATTAGAACTTAAGCATAATGTTTAGCTTTAAGTACCGTTAAGGACACTAGCCATAAGACCAATGTAAATGTTCTCCTATAAATACCGGGCTTGCGGCCCCAATAAATCACTTGAAGTCAAACCTTGCCTTCGCCTATTTCATTGTTCTTAGTGTGTTGTACTGGTTTATGTGATATATTCGGAAGAGGGTATTGGTAACCGAGGCCAATCGAATTTTTGGCTCGTTTATTATCTACTGCATCTATTAATTGCAATGCATGTTTTAGATTAAGAGGCTGCGCCATACTTAATCTGTCTGCTAGGTCACCATTCAAGCTTCTAATAAAAGTATCTAAAGCTCTGTTCTTTATTACTTTCGACATGATCATTCTAACTTCTGGGCTGTGCCCCATATTCTTGATTTGATCAATAATTAAGGACATTTGTTCGTGGACTGCAAAATATAATTCATGTATTGTACTATTCTTCTGGCTCATGGAGAATAATTGTTATTCTAGTGTACCTAGGTCTCGTCTATCCGAGTACTCTTCTAAAAGGCATTTCGAGATTGCATCCCAATGCAATGCGGTATCATTTGCGTTTAACACTGAATCTGCATGACCAGTAATTTTGTCTCTGGCCGTCAACAGTATCGCAAAATATTTTGGTGTTCCCTGTAAGGAAGCAAAAGCCTCCATTATGCGCGAAGCTGTAGAAAACCATGTTGTGAACTCTGCTGGATTATCTGAAAATTCTCTAAGTCCTTTCACTAAATCTGAAACCCTTTCCAAATCGTTGCTATTGTCATTTAAATTTGGGGTTAAATCCTTATATACTGGGGTTTCTGGTTGTGACGAGTTTAAGCGCTCAATGTAATTCTCCATTCTAGCTGCTACTATAATATCTATAACTGCATCTAAGCCTTGGATAGAAACTGCTTCTATATTTCTACCTGCAGAACCTGAGGTTGATGCCATTTGTGGCTCTGTAGCTTGACGATTTCCTGGCTGAAGAACTGAGGCTTTTACCTAACTATCATCAGGCATTTTTCAATGCAAATGGGAAGTATTTCACTCAAAAGAAAAACGGATACGTAACACAATCGCGTCGAATATGTAATCAGGTTTTTTGTAAGAATGTAACAGGATAGTTGTTAGTAAGGGTAAATATTTTAGGAGTTAGTTGATTTTTTATGGTTTTTTTATAGACTTAACTAATTGATTTTTTTCATTTGATTATTTTGTTTCCTTTTAGAACTTAATTAATTGATTTTCTTGTTTTGATTCTTTTGTTTCCTTTAGGATTTAACTGATTGATTTTTCTATTTTTTTTCTTAGATAATTATTGTTTGGTTTCTTTCTTTTTAAATTTTAACTTTGGTTTTGATTCACAATTTTCTCTTAATTTTATTCTTCTTAACTTACATTATTACTAACATCTTCGGTGCGTTTACTGATCGGATTGTAGGAGGGCTCGCTTTTCCAACGTTGAAGGTACTATCGCTCATGGGCAAACACTTTCGGGTTATCAGTTTTCCTCGGAACGGATCTTGGAGGAAATTGCAGCGATTGAATTGACCCTGTCTGATTCTTAGCGTAGTTCGATATAGTCTTTTTATTTTCGTCGACACTTAAGGCATTTAACGCGTTTTCTTGGTCACGATCACTGATATCTATCACTAACACTCGATCAAGTTTTATTTAGCAGGGTCCCTGCTCGGGCGCCAATTAACACTTTCCTTGTTCTCCGTAGGAAAAAAATAAAATTTATTTAAAAATCTTTATTAGTTTTACGTTCACAAATCTTTTAATATACTGGAAGACTTTAAGACAACTACTATGAACAAGGATCGCGGAGCTCCAACGAAGTTACAAGTTGCACTCAGGTTGAAGACTGAATTTGGGTTGATCGATTATGTTTGGATCTGGTCTGGTGTTGGGCGTCGTTGGTGACAGGGACGTCTGCTGAGTCCAAAAGTCTAACGCTGGTGTACCGAACTTGGTCTGTTTATTGCCGAATTGTAGAATTGGGCGACTTGCTGTCTGATGTAATGAACTCGACACCATTCCCTTAGGAATGTTTAGTCTGGTAGTTATTGTTTGTGCCGATGCCCATTATGACGAGTCTTGACTATTGTAAGATGAGTGTGGGCGCGGTCATAAAAAATTTATAGGTTTATAGCATACCTGGTCTTAACTCCTCTCCTCTTAAATGCGGGCATGACCATTGGTGGATTGCTTTCTGCTGGTCTGTGGATGCATCGCTTCTTGATGACCTAATAGGTTATTGCTGTAATACTCAGGACTGCTAAAATGATCCAGTAGCATGATGAAATGATTAAAGCGGACGTTGACGATACTATGCGCAGTACCTTCAAGTGGCCCCTACGACACCAGGACAAAGCCTGTTATGCGCGAGCCCAAGCAGATAATTGCCCACCTCCCACCCGACCGACCGAGGGGTGCAGCCGTATAACGCACGGCACGAATCGGGTGGACAAATACACAAGAGAAAAAACAGGCAAACAAATAATACTATAGCTATCTATTAACTAAATGGCATAGGATAGATGTTTTAAGCATATTGATAGAAAACTCTGAGCCGATTACAGGGAATAGAAGGTTGTAATCAGAGCAGAGGACCCTAAAAGGTTCATGCATGGCATAGTTAGAAGAACAACGACTAAGGGATAAAGGTATCAAAGAATGTCTACTCCGTCTACATGGTACCGACAGATTTACCTGAGCTAATAACTCAGGCGAGTCGATATCACCAATTAGGAGCTTGTGCATAAAAATGACACCAAGCATAGTTCTACGGTTAGTTAGGGAAGGAAGGTTAATCAAGAGAAGTCTACAAGAATATGAAGGCAAATTGACATTCCGATCCCAGCTTAAGCCACGAAGAGCAAATAGCAAGAAGTGCTTTTGAGCGGATTTAAGTCTAATCTGGTGCGACTCATATTGAGGTGACCAAATGCAAGATCCATACTCTAAAATAGGACGGACAAGCGAAGTAAAAAGAACTTTAGTTGTATAGGGGTCATCGAATTCTTTTGACCATCTTTTAATAAAACTCATGGCCTTTGAGACCGTGGTGGAAATATGGGTGTTAAAATTTAACTTATGGTCCATAAGTACGCCCAAATCATTCATATTATTTAGACGTTCTAAAGGGCTATTGTTTAGAAAATAAGTGACCAGTTGAGGAGAGTTACGAAAAAAAGTCATTACCTTACATTTGGTAGTGTTAAGATTTAGTAGATTAAACTGGCACCAGGATTGAAAGTTTTTAAGATCACCTTGTAGCTGACTAAATGAATCTGTATCTTTATACGTAAGACAAAGCTTGACATCGTCAGCATACATAAGCACACGCGAATGAACAATGGCTGATGGAAGATCGTTAATGAATAGTGTGAAAAGCAGAGGGCCAAGATGACTACCTTGAGGTACACCAGAAGTCACAGGAATGGAAACGGAAAAAGAAGACTTAAAAAGTACCTTCTGTTTTCTATTTGTTAAATATTCTCGAACCCAAGATAGGAAAAGGGGTGGAAACCCAATGTCGCTCAGCTTCGAAAGTAATAGGGTGTGATTAACGGAATCAAACGCTTTGCTGAAGTCAGTGTATATGACATCAGTTTGTTTACCATATTTGAACCCCTTGATAATTATTGATGTAAATTCTAAAAGGTTAGTGGTTGTAGATCTACGTTTCACAAACCCATGTTGGGATGGCGGAATAATAGAGCTGCAAAAATGGTGCAATTGAGAAGTTATAATTTTCTCAAAAGCTTTCGGAATAGAGGACAATTTTGAGATACCCCTATAGTTAGAGGCTTCGGACTTTTTGCCATTTTTATGCAGAGGAAAGATATACGACTCCTTCCAAATAGGTGGAAAAGAGGAAGATTCGACAGACAATAGAAACAATTTTAAAATGGGTTTACATAATGCGTTTGCGCAGAATCTGAGTACACATCCAGGAAGACCATCTGGCCCCGGAGAATAAACGGGTTTAACTAATTTAAGTTCGCTAAGAATAGAACCTTCATCAATCACTGGATTAAAAATGCAATTAGCCTTTTCCAAATGATAGGGATACGGACTTGCTCGATATTCCGTTGAAAAAACTCGCAAACATATCGGCAATTGCCTGATCAGTGCTCGCTTTTTTATTTTGAAAAGACAAAAAAGATGGGTGCACAGAGATCTTACGTTTAGAATTAACAAGATTATAAAATTGTTTAGGGTCAGAAGAAAACTGAAGCTTACACCGCTAAAGATAATTCTTATAGCATTGTGTATTAAGCATCATGAATTTTGAACGAGGGACTGTATACAGAGCTGAACGACGTGTTTTTTGAAACTTCTTATAATATCGTGTCTTCACATTTTTCAAATTGGACAGCTCACGAGAGAACCAGGGAGGTTTGTTAAGCCGCTCCAGCCTACCAAGAGGCACACAAATATCAAAGAGTGAATTCAGAGCAGGGCCCGGCACAAAGAGAGCCAACGAAAACTGTCAATGTTTGTGTGCACTTGCTTGTGTGCGTAAGTTGCTTTACACTGCGCAAATTGCATGTGACGAAAACAAGAAAAATAAAAGTGCGATAGAAAACCAATAATTTCGAATTAATACATTTTTTGAAAGTCAACTATTTGCTTTACTTCTATATTATTTGGATAACTTTTTATCCGAAGAAGATTTCGAAATAGTTATCTGTTAAACTGTTTCGAATAGAATATTGCAAAAGTTGCCATTTACATAAAAAGAATGAAGGCATTAATTTTTTCATGTGTAGCGATCGAGCAAAGCGACGTAGATGTGCTCGCGTCGAAATGCTGAGGGCAACTAAATCCACCCTCATGCTCTGTGTGAGGACTTCGGCAGCCGTTCGGTTACACGTATACGAGGTGCCGAACGTGTTCGTCCCCCGGGGGATATGAGTGCCGGGCTCTGATTCAGAGTATCATAGAAAAAACGAACAGCTGAGTTCATATCTCTACAATTGTACAGATAAGACCAATCGGTAGTAGCAATGTTTTCATTAAGGCTGGCAAAGTCTGTCTTACGAAAGCACCTAGTTAGAGGTAACTCATGGTGAAAGCAAGGGCAGATCAATTTTTAAATTTAATGTAGGATGAAATTTGTCTTCTGGATGAACAAATGGTTTGATCCTAGAAACCTCGCAATAAGAAGAATCCAATACAAAAATAAGATCTAAAGATTTTCCATTAGAATTTAAGACAGGATTGACTTGGGATAAAGATAATCCTAGAAGGCCATCAATAAAGTCATGTGACAAAGAGGGCAGCGACATGGTACATTCATCTGTTGGTGACCATGCTAAAGCGGGTAAATTAAAATCACCTACAACTATGAGCATGTCTTGACTGGAAACTAAAGAGGAGAAAAACTGAATTGCCTCTAAATGATTTAAGTAAACCACCATGTCTGACAATGGTGGAATATAGGAACAAGTAATAAAAGCATTAAAAGATTTAAAATTTACTTTAACACCGACAAACTAAATCTCCTGGGTACTAGAAAATTGAATCATTTCAGATGATAAAGCAGCATCAACAGCTATCAGAACGCCACCACCTATGATGATGTAATAGCCTATATTCGGAAGAAAGTTAACGTCTCGAATATTGCGGTGGAGAAGTTTAAATTTTCTTATTCTCGGGACATTTCGTCCTTTAAAATTTGTGTTTCTGCCAATATCTTCGACACCATATGTCGAGAAGATTTTTGGCCGAAACATATAATAGTTAAGGAATATACTGTAAAAAAGAAAAATCGGCAACCGATTCGCTTGCCAACAACAACAACTAATACTATTCCTACCACATCAGCATCTGCTGATGTGTCAAAAAACTAGCTTCGTCCCTTAAACTGGGTTACCAGAACCTTAGAGGACTGAAATCTAAACTTCCTAATTTCTATGTAGATAGTCTTTCTTTTGAGCATAACAATCTAGCTTTTACAGAGACGTGGCTAAAACCTGATATTGCTGATGCATCGGTTTTTCCCACAAACTTTTCTAAATTCAGACGTGACTGGATTTCTCGCATAGGTGGTGGCTGTTGATGCTGCTTTATCATCTGAAATGATTCAATTTGCTAGTACCCAGGAGATTGAGTTTGTCGGTGTTAAAGTAAATTTTAAATCTTTTAATGCTTTTATTACTTGTTCCTATATTCCACCATTGTCAGACATGGTGGTTTACTTAAATCATTTAGAGGCAATTCAGTTTGTCTCCTCTTTAGTTTCCAGTCAAGACATGCTCATAGTTGTAGGTGATTTTAATTTACCCGCTTTAGCATGGTCACCAACAGATGAATGTACCATGTTGCTGCCCTATTTGTCACATGACTTTATTGATGGCCTTCTAGGATTATCTTTATCCCAAGTCAATCCTGTCTTAAATTCTAATGGAAAATCGTTAGATCTTATTTTTGTATTGGATTCTTCTTATTGCGAGGTTTCTAGGATCGAACCATTTGTTCTTCCAGAAGACAAATTTCATCCTACATTAAATTTAAAAATTCATCTGCCCTTGCTTTCACCATTACTTGGTTCAAATGAGTTACCTCTAACTAGGTGCTTTCGTAAGACTGACTTCGCCAGCCTTAATGAAAACATTGCTACTACCGATTGGTCTTATCTGTACAATTGTAGAGATATGAACTCAGCTGTTCGTTTTTTCTATGATACTCTGAATTAACTCTTTGATATTTGTGTGCCTCTTGGTAGGCTGGAGCGGCTTAACAAACCTCCCTGGTTCTCTCGTGAGCTGTCCAATTTGAAAAATGTGAAGACACGATATTATAAGAAGTTTCAAAAAACATGTCGTTCAGCTCTGTATACAGTCCCTCGTTCAAAATTCATGATGCTTAATACACAATGCTATAAGAATTATCTTTAGCGGTGTAAGCTTCAGTTTTCTTCTGACCCTAAACAATTTTATAATCTTGTTAATTCTAAACGTAAGACCTCTGTGCACCCATCTTTTTTGTCTTTTCAAAATAAAAAAGCGAGCACTGATCAGGCAATTGCCGATATGTTTGCGAGTTTTTTCAAAACTACTTATTCCTCAACGGAATATTGAGCAAGTCCGTATCCCTATCATTTGGAAAAGGCTAATTGCATTTTTAATCCAGTGATTGATGAAGGTTCTATTCTTAGCGAACTTAAATTAGTTAAACCCGTTTATTCTCCGGGGCCAGATGGTCTTCCTGGATGTGTACTCAGATTCTGCGCAAACGCATTATGTAAACCCATTTTAAAATTGTTTCTATTGTCTGTCGAATCTTCCTCTTTTCCATCTATTTGGAAGGAGTCGTTTATCATTCCTCTGCATAAAAATGTGCAAAAAGTCCGAAGCCTCTAGCTATAGGGGTATCTCAAAATTGTCCGCTATTCCGAAAGCTTTTGAGAAAATTATAACTTCTCAATTGCACCATTTTTGCAGCTCTATTATTCCGCCATCCCAACATGGGTTTGTGAAACGTAGATCTACAACCACTAACCTTTTAGAATTTACATCAATAATTATCAAGGGGTTCAAATATGGTAAACAAACTGATGTCATATACACCGACTTCAGCAAAGCCTTTGATTCCGTTAATCATACCCTATTACTTTCGAAGCTGAGCGACATTGGGTTTCCACCCCTTTTCCTATCTTGGGTTCAAGAATATTTAACAAATAGAAAACAGAAGGTACTTTTTAAGTTTTCTTTTTCCGTTTCCATTCCTGTGAATTCTGGTGTACCTCAAGGTAGTCATCTTGGCCCTCTGCTTTTCACACTATTCATTAACGATCTTCCATCTGTCATTATTCATTCGCGTGTGCTTATGTATGGTGACGATGTCAAGCTTTGTCTTACTTATAAAGATACAGATTCATTTAGTCAGCTACAAGGTGATCTTAAAAACTTTCAATCCTGGTGCCAGTTTAATCTACTAAATCTTAACACTACCAAATGTAAGGTAATGACTTTTTTCGTAACTCTCCTCAACTGGTCACTTATTTTCTAAACAATAGCCCTTTAGAACGTCTAAATAATATGAATGATTTGGGCGTACTTATGGACCATAAGTTAAATTTTAACACCCATATTTCCACCACGGTCTCAAAGGCCATGAGTGTCCTGGGTTTCATTAAAAGATGGTCAAAAGAATTCGATGACCCCTATACAACTAAAGTTCTTTTTACTTCGCTTGTCCGTCCTATTTTAGAGTATGGATCTTGCATTTGGTCACCTCAATATGAGTCGCACCAGATTAGACTTAAATCCGTTCAAAAGCAGTTCTTGCTATTTGCTCTTCGTGGCTTAAGCTGGGATCGGAATGTCAATTTGCCTTCATATTCTTGTAGACTTCTCTTGATTAACCTTCCTTCCCTAACTAACCGTAGAACTATGCTTGGTGTCATTTTTATGCACAAGCTCCTAATTGGTGATATCGACTCGCCTGAGTTATTAGCTCAGGTAAATCTGTCGGTACCATGTAGACGGAGTAGACATTCTTTGATACCTTTATCCCTTAGTCGTTGTTCTTCTAACTATGCCATGCATGAACCTTTTAGGGTCCTCTGCTCTGATTACAACCTTCTATTCCCTGTAATCGGCTCAGAGTTTTCTATCAATATGCTTAAAACATCTATCCTATGCCATTTAGTTAATAGATAGCTATAGTATTATTTGTTTGCCTGTTTTTTCTCTTGTGTATTTGTCCACCCGATTCGTGCCGTGCGTTATACGGCTGCACCCCTCGGTCGGTCGGGTGGGAGGTGGGCAATTATCTGCTTGGGCTCGCGCATAACAGGCTTTGTCCTGGTGTCGTAGGGGCCACTTGAAGGTACTGCGCATAGTATCGTCAACGTCCGCTTTAATCATTTCATCATGCTACTGGATCATTTTAGCACTCCTGAGTATTACAGCAATAACCTATTAGGTCATCAAGAAGCGATGCATCCACAGAGCAGCAGAAAGCGATCCACCAATGGTCATGCCCGCAGTTAAGAGGAGAGGAGTTAAGACCAGGCATGCTATAAACCTATAAATTTTTTATGACCGCGCCCACACTCATCTTACAATAGTCAAGACTCGTCATAATGGGCATCGGCACAAACAATAACTACCAGACTAAACATTCCTTAAGGGAATGGGGACGATCTACAGATACAGAAACACCCAGGACACAAGGACAGGTCCTTTTACGTTTCGGAGAGTCATTCATAAGCGATAAACTTCTGAACTGAGTCTCCACTGCAGTAAACTCCGCTTGGAGTTTATTAAATCCTGCCCTTAAAGTGTCAAAACAGAAACACCCGGGACACAAGGACTGGTCCTTTTACGTTTCGGAGACTCATTCATAAGCGATAAACTTCTGAACTGAGTCTCCACTGCAGTAAACTCCGCTTGGAGTTTATTAAATCCTGCCCTTAAAGTGTCAAAACTATCTCTAGTCCTCCTCATGAAAGAGCGCATCTCATTCTCGACCTCCCGGCAAGCATCACATCCATATTTTAAGCCACCACCTTTAGCAATAGACTCCTTGATTCTGCGTGTGTAACCTGCACACTTAAAGTGAACCGCATCGTCACACAACCGTACATTACGTTATTAGTTTGAATTTTTTCCAAATTATCTGTATTGTTCAGATGTAGTTGATAGTTCCTTTAAATTGGTTTAGCAAAAGTGTGCTGGGAGCCACCTCTGAATGCGTTTTAACATGTTGATTATTCGTAGTTTGGCAATTAGGTTTTTTCCTATGGAGATACACTCCTATACATTTGCTATTCTTTAAGTCAATCAAATCTTCCAGTTTACATAGTATCTTATTATTCTGATTTTACATTTTTTCTTATTAATTAACCCGAAGTGTTGTTAATTACATTTTAGTATATGTCCATAATCTATTTTTTCTATTGTTTTTAATTTTTTATAGGTAGTGCAATAATTTTTTACATTGTTCTCTTATTACCCAAAGAATGCTTACAATATAAAGAAGGGCTCTGCCGTCAGATGCAATGCTTACTTCGGCAAATTCTATTAGCTCTTCAATATTTACAAACGTTAGGCTTTCTTCGGCAATTGATTCGATAATATTTATTTCTGCTGGTGATAGAATTAAAGAGTTTATGGTGTTGGCCTTGGCCCAATCTATTGCATAAATGACATTAGTAATTTCTTCTCTTAATAAACTTAATTTGTATTTTGACATTTCTATTTCTTTTGCTTTATCTTCTGTTTCGGGTTTGTTTTTAAGTAACAAAGAGTTAGTTATTTTGATCAAGTCGTTTATCTTATTTTCTACTAGGTTATTTATTATTACTTATTTGTTATTATTCTTTAGCTGTTCATTGATTTTATCGATTACAATCTTGTGATCTTGGTGATCTGGTGTACCCGAGAGCCACTTCCACGCTGTTCCAAGTACATCGAGAGAGCGTTTGGCTCTGAATCTCATTGGCTTTAGTCGTTCAATTTCATTCTCGATTCGAGTTATTTCGTAAATTAAAAGAGGGTAGTACGGATTTGTTTTTGTTTTGTTTTGTACAACCTCCTTCAATACCGACAATGCCTGTTGATACTTTTCTATTTCTACCACGTGAATCATCTTAAAGGTACCGTTCTGCCTTGCTGCTATTCCGGTTTCCAACATTACTACCCTAAATTTTGAGTAATCTAAGATGGTCGTGTGTCCCCAGCAGTCTGGTAACAAGATTAACCTGTTGAAAAAGAATGTTTAGCTGATTATTATGCAATATCCTGCCTGACATGGTTTTAACCTTTGTATTTAAATCTTCAGCTACTTTTTCTTTTTTATATCTTGGAGTTAACTTGGAACCTAACCTTTTATTGATTTTAACATATATTGTGTCACCTGGATCGTAGATTTTTATAGGTTCTTTTTTTCTGTTGTGATATTGTAAATCGGAATCCTGCTTATCTGAAATTTTCCTTGAAATTTTTTCCCTTTCGAGTACTAATTTTTCTGGTGAGTGTGCTAAGTCTATCGCAAAGAATGCTTCTATTGGTTTTCTATTAGTGGTGCTATGGATCGTTCTATTATACTCATCTACGGCTCTGAATATTAGGTCTTCGAATTCCAATTCAGGATGCTCAACCTTAAAACATCTCATAATTTCTGTGAATGTAGAATACTTGGCCGTTGCTAGACGATGTATATGTGGTTGTATGGACATTTCTGCCTAGCTGATTATTCAAAAGGAATTTTATTGACGCGGAGTTTAGGGATTTTTCATCTACCATGACTACCGGCCTAGGTCCTAGCTCTGCCGCTTCACGTACACTGTAAACGCTCGTGTTTGTTCGGCAATGTCACTTCGGCAAAAATTTTGATTGATGCTTGTCAGAAAAAAAAATGATTGCCAAAAAAAATAAATCAGTTGCTGTTCAGCATTTGATGAAGCAACACCTTTTTAAAGCGGCTAACGGGAGTACACCGAAAAAAAATGTTTAGTGCCGATTGGGAAAATTTATTTTTTTATAATTGAAAATATGGAGAGCGATGAGCAATGGGTTATTTGTCATCAAAGTTTTCCTATCATTATTATGCATTATTTAATAATATTTTCTTACCTATATTATGTAAGGATAATTTTTTTTTAATTTTTTGACAAAAATAAAAAATATTTCTATTTGCTATACTGTTTTTTCAGTGTAAAGCAAGAAAACGTTTCGTACTTCGTGTTTGTTGTCACACAAATGCGAACTTGTCTATTGCTGTTAGGATAATTTTATTCTGTGTTGAATACAAATCTATGTGTATGATTTCCCCTGGATAACTATGAAAGGTTGATGTCTTTGGTATTTTGAAAGTTTGCATGTTTGACAGGCTTTTACTACTGCTTCTATTTTCTTTTTCATACCGGGGAAAAAAATTTCGATAAAATTAGCTTTTTGTTCTCCAATGCGTTTCTATGGGCTCTAACATGTTCTTTTGCTATGATTTCTTGTTGCTGGCTATTGCCTTAACATCTGTAGTTTGAAGTAGTTTGCGTGAATCTTGCTTTATAGTTCCTAAAATGTTCCGGGAATATGGATTGGATCTTTCCCATAATACTTTCGGAAGTGAAAATACCATTTACCATTCTAGGTAAATTTCAGTGTAAAGCAATTTTTTGCTTTTAAAATTGTTACAAGATCACTCTCTGAATAATTTCTCCTTACTACTGTATGTCTATAGTATGTAGGGAACGGTAATTCGAATGTCGTTGATTCGTTATCGCCAGTGAGAATTATTAATTGGTTTTTAAAGACGTTAATATGAATGTCCATTGTTGGTATAAGTTCATGACCTGAGCTCTCATCGCTATGCACATTGGCTGCTGACGTGCTGCTAGCATTTATGCTCGTAGGATTTTTAGAAAGTGCGTCTGCTACTACGTTTGAGCTACCCGGTTTATACTTCAACCTATAATTGTACTCCTCCAGGTAACTTTTCCACTTTTTCAGCTTTGCATTGTTATTTGTAGAGAGCTACATGAATGAGAGAAAAGTCAAAGTCAAATGAATCCATTAGAACTAAATTCAAATGAATGAGTGACAACTACACAATGAAATGAATGAGTGTGAGTTAAAACTTGTCATATCTCTGAATTGAGTGTCAAAGCATTGAATTGTACTAAGGCACTCGAATCATTAGAATTATTCGAATTGACTCATTTTATTGGGATGTTTAAAAGCAACAAAAACTAATTATTTTATCAAAAATGTAGGGGAAATAATGGCGAAATGGGGGCTATTAAAATCAAAATATGCTATACACCAAAAACTTTAGTACGCAGTTTTCAATTTCACAATTTGGGACAAATCTTGTAAAATCTAATTTTTCTAAATATATTATAAAAAAAATCATATTCTCTAATCCATCATATACACGATGGATCTACCTTTTTAGTTGGAAAAAAATTCACCTCTATCTCTGTAGGGGGTTTGAACCCGATAACAACAGTATTGAAGTCTGTGTAGGTCCCCACTGAGCCATTGACTACACAAGTTTTGTCGTATAGTAATCACATATAGTTCAAAAATATACAATACAAATAAATACTAAAATCAGAATCGGAATTCGAATGCATTCGAATCATAGCAACTCATTGACTCACTTTCTAACTCATTCAATTCGTTTTGTTTCGTTTGAATGTTGTGCGAATGATTTTTACGTCGCATACTCATTTACTTGAAGTCGATTTTCAAAGTCATTCAATTCATTCATTTGGTTTTGAATGTTGTTAACTCGAATTGATTTTTCTATCATTCATGCAGCTCTCTAGTAGATAAGCGGTTGATGATCAGTGTAAATGGTCACTTTTGACTTACCATAAAGGTACATCCTCAAATTTTCCAAGGACCATACATTATTCTCTCGTTTGTAGCATAATTTTCTTCTTTTTTAGATAACGCTCTAGATACGCTTCATCTTTAATGAATCTCCTATAATAGCTGGCTAAACCCAAAAATGCCTTAGTTGTTTTAGGTCCTTTGGTGTGGTGAAGTTTTTGATAGCCTGCACCTTTTCTGGGTTGGTTTTAACACCTTCCCTTCAACACTATGTTTGAGGAATTTACATTTATCTACCTGTACTTTCATGTTTGCTTCTGACAAGGTAGAGAATACTTCGGCCAAATGACGAAAATGTTCTTCCTCAAATTTGCTGAATATTATGATATCATCGATATAAACATAGCATATTTTTTCCTATACGTTCTCTTTATATGTCATCAAGGGCTCTTTGAAATATTAATGGGGAATTTTTCAAACCGAAGGGCAGTTTGGTAAATTCGTATTTCCCACGTTTACAGCGAATGCTGTTTTTTCAATATCAGATTTCTTTAGGGGAATCTGATGAAATCCACTTTTCAAGTCGAGAACAGAGAAATATTTGTTGTTGCCCAATTGAGCAATCATCTCTCCAATTTCTGGAATTGGATATTTATCGGCAATGGTGCAATGACCATCCTATATTTTTTCCTTCCCAGACAGTCACTTTTCTTTGGGACAATCCAAACAGGGGAATTATAAGGCGACCGTGAGGGTCTGACGTCGTTCGAATTTCTCCTTGGACGTTGGTAGCGTAAGTCAATTTCATGCCTGGGCTCGCGAATAGCGATTTGTATTCCTCTTGAAGTGCTTCTAGCTTTAATTTTTGCCGACCCGAGAGTTGATCTGAATTGATCGTGTGGACTTGCTGAGTTTGCATTTGTCTCATGTAAACAACATGAGAGTTGTTGACATCTATAATGGCATTAAGTTTTTTTAATGAATCATTGCCTAAGATTCCATGAAACGATTCCAATTTTGGCAGTAGAAAAAAGATTATAGGTTTGTTGGGTTCATTGAAAAGACCCAAGTGGACATGTTCCGAAATTAGGATGCGTCCACTTACAGTTCTCGCATAGAACTTGTGCTCGTTTGGTTTTACATTTCTGGCTAGAATAGAATAGAAATATGGTTGGATGTAATCTTTATTTGAACCGGTGTCTATTAAAAAATTTCATACTGTTCCGTCTTTGTCCCGGACTACAAAGTACGACAAAGAGGAACATTTCATCCTAAAAAATTGACAGTATCCTCAATTTGTGGGATAAGATCTGAATTTTATTCGGAAAATTTGTTATATTCTGGTTTACCCTTTTCAACAAAATTGGTTGTTGTGAGGGATTGGTATTTGGTCTGTTTATGTAGTTTACTTTTCTGGTCATGATTTTGTTTCTGGCCGTCAACAGTATCGCAAAATATTTTGGTGTTCCCTGTAAGGGAGCAAAAACCTCCATTATGCGTGAAGCTGTGGAAACCATGTTGTAAACTCTGCTGGATTATCTGAAAATTCTCTAAGTCCTTTCACTAAATCTGAAACCCTTTCCAAATCGTTGCTATTGTCATTTAAATTTGGGGTTAAATCCTTATATACTGGGGTTTCTGGTTGTGACGAGTTTAAGCGCTCAATGTAATTCTCCATTCTAGCTGCTACTATAACATCTATAGCTGCATCTAAGCCTTGGATAGAAACTGCTTCTATATTTCTACCTGCAGAACCTGAGGTTGATGCCATTTGTGGCTCTGTAGCTTGACGATTTCCTGGCTGAAGAACTGAGGCTTTTACCTAACTATCATCAGGCATTTTTCAATGCAAATGGGAAGTATTTCACTCAAAAGAAAAACGGATACGTAACACAATCGCGTCGAATATGTAATCAGGTTTTTTGTAAGAATGTAACAGGATAGTTGTTAGTAAGGGTAATTTAGGAGTTAGTTGATTTTTTATGGTTTTTTTGTAGACTTAACTAATTGATTTTCTTGTTTTGATTCTTTTGTTTCCTTTAGGATTTAACTGATTGATTTTTCTCTTTTTTTTCTTAGATAATTATTGTTTCGTTTCTTTCTTTTTAAATTTTAACTTTGGTTTTGATTCACAATTTTCTATTAATTTTATTTTTCTTAACTTACATTATTACTAACATCTTCGGTGCGTTTACTGATCGGATTGTAGGAGGGCTCGCTTTTCCAACATTGAAGGTACTATCGCTCATGGGCAAACACTTTCGGGTTATCAGTTTTCCTCGGAACGGATCTTGGAGGAAATTGCAATTAACCCTGTCTGATTCTTAGCGTAATTAGATATAGTGTTTTTATTTTCATCGACACTTAAGGCACTTAACGCGTTTTCTTGGTCACGATCACTGATATTTATCACTAACACTCGATCAAGTTTTATTTAGCAGGGTCCGTGCTCGGGCGCCAATTAACACTTTCCTTGTTCTCCGTAGGAAAAAATAAAATTTATTTAAAAATCCTTATTAGTTTTACGTTCACAAATCTTTTAATTTACTGGAAGACTTTAAGACAACTACTATGAACAAGAATCGCGGAGCTCCAACGAAGTTACAAGTTGGACTCAGGTTGAAGACTGATTTTGGGTTGATCGATTATGTTTGGATGAAGCCTCTGGTGTTGGGCGTCGTTGGTGACAGCGACGTCTGCTGATTCCAAAAGTCTAACGCTGGCGTGGGATCTGTTTATCGATGAATTGATTTAGGCGACTTGAATCTGGTGTACCGAACTTGATCTGTTTATTGCCGAATTGTAGAATTGGGCGACTTGCTGTCTGATGTAATGAACTCGACACCATTCCCTTAGGAATGTTTAGTCTGGTAGTTATTGTTTGTGCCGATGCCCATTATGACGAGTCTTGACTATTGTAAGATGAGTGTGGGCGCGGTCATAAAATATTTATAGGTTTATAGTATGCCTGGTCTTAACTCCTCTCCTCTTAAATGCGGGCGTCCTCGGTCGCTACCACTTTCTGTACGGGTGTGATCGGCATGACCATTGGTGGATTGCTTTCTGCTGGTCTATGGATGCATCGCTTCTTGATGACCTAATAGGTTATTGCTGTAATAGTGCTAAATAGAAGTGCTAAAATGATCCAGTAGGATGATGAAATGATTACGTTAGTAGTTTGAATTTTTTTCAAATTATCTGTATTGTTCAGATGTAGTTCTTTAATAATTTACAATGATAAGATCTCGCCTTGGTGTTGTTTATCTGATATGAGTTTTAATAGTGGCGGCTGGACTTCGACTTCACGTTTGGTCTTCATGACGTACCATGCATCGTCTATATTGATGGTTGCGTTTTGCGACTGCATCACGAAGTTTCCGTCCAACGTAAGATTTTCTCCGTCAATGTTAATAGTTCCTTTAAGTTGGTTTAGCAAAAGTGTGCTGGGAGCCACCTCTGAATGCGTTTTAACATGTTGATTATTCGTAGTTTGGCAATTAGGTTTTTTCATGAGAGATACGCTCCTATACATTTGCTATTCTTTAAGTCAATTAAATTCTCCAGTAGATGTATCTTATTATTCTGATTTTACATTTGTTCTTATTAATTAACCCGAAGTATTGTTAATTACATTTTAGTATATGTCCATAATCTATTTTTTCTATTGTTGCAATTGACCCTGTCTGATTCTTAGCGTAGTTCGATATAGTGTTTTTAGTTTCATCGACACTTAAGGCATTTAACGCGTTTTCTTGGTCACGATCACTGATATTTATCACTAACACTCGATCAAGTTTTATTTAGCAGGGTCCCTGCTCGGGCGCCAATTAACACTTTCCTTGTTCTCCGTAGGAAAAAATAAAATTTATTTAAAAATCCTTATTAGTTTTACGTTCACAAATCTTTTAATTTACTGGAAGACTTTAAGACAACTACTATGAACAAGGATCGCGGAGCTCCAACGAAGTTACAAGTTGGACTCAGGTTGAAGACTGATTTTGGGTTGATCGATTATGTTTGGATGAAGCCTCTGGTATTGGGCGTTGTTGGTGACAGCGACGTCTGCTGAGTCCAAAAGTCTAACGCTGGCGTGGGATCTGTTTATCGATGAATTGATTTAGGCGTCTGATGTAATGAACTCGACACCATTACTTTAGGAATGTTTAGTCTGGTAGTTATTGTTTGTGCCGATGCCCATTATGACGAGTCTTGACTATTGTAAGATGAGTGTGGGCGCGGTCATAAAATATTTATAGGTTTATAGTATGCCTGGTCTTAACTCCTCTCCTCTTAAATGCGGGCGTCCTCGGTCGCTACCACTTTCTGTACGGGTGTGATCGGCATGACCATTGGTGGATTGCTTTCTGCTGGTCTATGGATGCATCGCTTCTTGATGACCTAATAGGTTATTGCTGTAATAGTGCTAAATAGGAGTGCTAAAATGATCCAGTAGGATGATGAAATGATTACGTTAGTAGTTTGAATTTTTTCCAATTTATCTGTATTGTTCAGATGTTGTTCTTTAATAATTTACAATGATAAGATCTCGCCTTGGTGTTGTTTATCTGATATGAGTTTTAATAGTGGCGGCTGGACTTCGACTTCACGTTTGGTCTTCATGACGTACCATGCATCGTCTATATTGATGGTTGCGTTTTGCGACTGCATCACGAAGTTTCCGTCCAACGTAAGATTTTCTCCGTCAATGTTAATATGTGCTGGGAGCCACCTCTGAATGCGTTTTAACATGTTGATTATTCGTAGTTTGGCAATTAGGTTTTTTCCTATGGAGATACGCTCCTATACATTTGCTATTCTTTAAGTCAATTAAATTCTCCAGTTGATGTATCTTATTATTCTGATTTTACATTTGTTCTTATTAATTAACCCGAAGTATTGTTAATTACATTTTAGTATATGTCCATAATCTATTTTTTCTATTGTTTTTAATTTTTTATAGGTAGTGCAATAATTTTTTACATTGTTCTCTTATTACCCAAAGAATGCTTACAATATAAAGAAGGGCTCTGCCGTCAGATGCAATGCTTACTTCGGCAAATTCTATTAGCTCTTCAATATTTACAAACGTTAGGCTTTCTTCGGCAATTGATTCGATAATATTTATTTCTGCTAGTGATAGAATTAAAGAGTTTATGGTGTTGGCCTTGGCCCAATCTATTGCATAAATGACATTAGTAATTTCTTCTCTTAATAAACTTAATTTGTATTTTGACATTTCTATTTCTTTTGCTTTATCTTCTGTTTCGGGTTTGTTTTTAAGTAACAAAGAGTTAGTTATTTTGATCAAGTCGTTTATCTTATTTTCTACTAGGTTATTTATTATTACTCGTTTGTTATTATTCTTTAGCTGTTCATTGATTTTATCGATTACAATCTTGTGATCTTGGTGATCTGGTGTACCCGAGAGCCACTTCCACGCTGTTCCAAGTATATCGAGAGAGCGTTTGGCTCTGAATCTCATTGGCTTTAGTCGTTCAATTTCATTCTCGATTCGAGTTATTTCGTAAATTAAAAAAGGATAGTACGTATTTGTTTTCGTTTTGTTTTGTACAACTTCCTTCAATACCGACAATGCCTGTTGATACTTTTCTATTTCTACCACGTGAATCATCTTAAAGGTACCGTTCTGCCTTGCTGCTATTCCGCTTTCCAACATTACTACCCTAAATTTTGAGTAATCTAAGATGGTCGTGTGTCCCCAGCAGTCTGGTAACAAGATTAACCTGTTGAAAAAGGATGTTGATCAGTATTTTAGCTGATTATTATGCAATATCCTGCCTGACATGGTTTTAACCTTTGTATTTAAATCTTCAGCTACTTTTTCTTTTTTATATCTTGGAGTTAATTTGGAACCTAACCTTTTATTGATTTTAACATATATTGTGTCACCTGGATCGTAGATTTTTATAGGTTCTTTTTTTCTGTTGTGATATTGTAAATCGGAATCCTGCTTATCTGAAATTTTCCTTGAAATTTTTTCCCTTTCGAGTACTAATTTTTCTGGTGAGTGTGCTAAGTCTATCGCAAAGAATGCTTCTATTGGTTTTCTATTAGTAGTGCTATGGATCGTTCTATTATACTCATCTACGGCTCTGAATATTAGGTCTTCGAATTCCAATTCAGGATGCTCAACCTTAACCGGGGGCGGTAGGGGGCGTGGCAAACATTTGAAACAAACTCGATAAGCGTACATATGACACGAGTCTACATACCAAATTTGGTGGCTCTAGCTCTTATAGTCTCCGAGATCTAGGTGTTCGTACAGACGGACGGACGGACGGACAGACGGACATGGCTAGATCGTCTCGGCTGTTGATGCTGATCAAGAATATATATACTTTATGGGGTCGGAAAAGCTTCCTTCTGCCTGTTACATACATTTTGGCGACTTTAATATACCATTTCAGCCTATGGGTGTATGGTATAAAAATTAATTTTTTTATTATTGAAAATATGGAGGGCGATGAGCAATGCGTTATTTGTCATCAAAGTTTTCCTATCATTATTATGCATTATTTAATAATATTTTCTTACCTATATTATGTAAGGATAATTTTTTTTTAATTTTTTGACAAAAATAAAAAATATTTCTATTTGCTATACTGTTTTTCGGTGTAAAGCAAGAAAACGTTTCGTACTTCGTGTTTGTTGTCACACACACAAATCCAAAGTCTCATTTTGGATTGTATGCGTGCCTAGCCCTCCTTTAAATGTTCCGCTGATTTTGAAATTACTAGTTTTATTTGCAAATACTTTGAGAACTTGTCTATTGCTGTTAGGATAATTTCATTCTGTGTTGAATACAAATCTATGTGTATGATTGCCCCTGGATAACTAGGAACGAGTGATGGTTGAATTTCTTGAATTGGGGGTGTCTTTCATACGGGGGAAAAAAATTTCGATAAAATTTGCTTTTTGTTCTCCAATGCGTTTCTATGGGCTCTAACACATGGACATCTGTAGTTTGAATCTGCGTGAATCTTGCTTTATAGTTCCTAAAATGTTCCGGGAATATAGATTGGATCTTTCCCATAATACTTTCGAAGGTGAAAATACCATTTACCATTCTAGGAT
Source organism: Drosophila insularis (assembly GCA_018903935.1). NCBI lineage: Eukaryota > Metazoa > Arthropoda > Insecta > Diptera > Drosophilidae > Drosophila > Drosophila insularis. The sequence goes on from JAEIFP010001544.1 coordinate 59,209, forward strand.
CCATTTTTATACCCTTGCAGAGGGAATTATAAAATTGGTCAGATGTTTGTAACGCACAGAAGGAGACGTTTCCGACCCTATAAAGTATATATATTCTTGATCAGCATGAGAAGCTGAGTTGATATAGCCATGTCCGTCTGTCCGTCCGTCTGTGCGTATGCGTTTTACTCAGCCATCTTAAGAGCTATCGGGATGAAATTTTTTTTGGGGGCTTTTTATTACCTGGGAAAAATAAAGTATGAAAATTGGAAGAATCGGACCACTAATCATATAGCTCTGGAATAAACATTTTTGCAAAAATTGGAGTATCGCCATGAAATTTACCAATATGATAGTATTATATATAAAATCTCAGATCCCAAAATTTGAATCTGATCGGATATATAGAACCCAAGTTACAGCCGATATAAATCGGTTCGGCTTGCTGCCTACTACGTCATCATCAAATCAACAGAGCACACGCATGCACACATACAGACGCAACGCTACATAAACTATATTTGTATGCGTGCGAATCGCGGCATGCGTGTAAAAGGGGATGGGGAAGAAGAAGAAGAAATTGAAATGATATTTGAAAGGTTCTGTGCATTAATGAATTGAGATACAGAAAAAGAGTTTGGAACATGTAAAAATATTATGGCCATGGACTGCAAGGGTATATAAACTTCGGCACAGCCGATGTTAGCTTCTTTGATATTTGCTTTTAAAATTGTTACAAGATCACTCTCTGAATAATTTCTCCTTACTTCTGTATGTCTATGGTATGTAGGGAACGGTAATTCCAATCTCGTTGATTCGTTATCGCCAGTGAGAATAATTAATTGGTTTTTAAAGACGTTAATAGGAATGTCCATTGTTGGTATAAGTTCATGACCTGAGCTCTCATCGCTATGCACATTGGCTGCTGACGTGCTGCTAGCATTTATGCTAGTAGGATTTCTAGAAAGTGCGTCTGCTACTACGTTTGAGCTACCCGGTTTATACTTCAACTCATAATTGTAATCCTCCAGGTAACTTTTCCACTTCTTCAGCTTTGCATTGTTGTTTTTTAAGCCAAGTGCGTAGGTAATCGGTTAATGATCAGTGTAAATGGTCACTTTTGACTTACCATAAAGGTACATCCTCAATTTTTCCAAGGACCATGCTATGGCTAACATTATTCTCTCGTTTGTAGCATAATTTTCTTCTGTTTAAGATAACGCTCTAGATATAAATGTATTCGGTCTCCCGTTCTTGTGAAATTGATGAATTTTTAACCTTCTCAAAAGAGTCATGTTCTTCTTTGCCAAAACGAATTTCGATTTTATTGGAAACATTCTTTTTAGTTCTGCCATGTTCGCCGCGCAATAAAGCTGTAAGGTGTCTTGCTAATTTAGCAAAATCATAAATGAATCTCCTATAATAGCTGGCTAAATCCAACAAGGGCCTTAGTTGTTTTACGTTCTTTGGTGTGTGAAGTTTTTGATAGCCTGCACCTTTTCTGGGTTGGTTTTAACAGCTTCCCTTCATATTACTACGCCTAGGAAATCAACACTATGTTTGAGGAATTTACATTTATCTACCTCTACTTTGATGTTTGCTTCTGACAAGGTAGAGAATACTTCGGCCAAATGACGAAAATGTTCTTCCCCAAATTTGCTGAATATTATAATATCATCGATATAAACATAGCATATTTTTCCTATACGTTCTCTTAATATGTCATCAAGGGCTCTTTGAAATATTGATGGGGAATTTTTCAAACCGAAGGGGAGTGTGGTAAATTGGTATTTCCCTCCGTTTACAGCGAATGCTGTTTTTTCAATATCAGATTTCTTTAGAGGAATCTGATGAAATCCACTTTTCAAGTCGAGAACAGAGAAATATTTGTTGTTGCCCAATTGAGCAATCATCTCTCCAATTTCTGGAATTGGATATTTATCGGCAATGGTGCAATGACCATCCTATATTTTTTCCTTCCCAGACAGTCACTTTTCTTTGGGACAATCCAAACAGGGGAATTATTAGGCGACCGTGAGGGTCGTATTGTACCATCTTGTAGTAATTCTTAAATTTGTTCTTCAACTCTTCTCTCAAAAAATCTGGATACGGGTAATGTTTTGTATAGACTGGAGTGTCTGACGTCGTTCGAATTTCTCCTTGGACGTTGGTAGCGTAAGTCAATTTCATGTCTGGGCTCGCGAATAGCGATTTGTATTCCTCTTGAAGTGCTTCTAGCTTTAATTTTTGCCGACCCGAGAGTTGATCTGAATTGATCGTGTGGACTTGCTGAGTTTGCATTTGTCTCATTTTAACAACATGAGAGTTGTTGACATCTATAATGGCATTAAGTTCTTTTAATGTATCATTGCCTAAGATTCCATGAAACGATTCCAAATTTGGCAGTAGAAAAAAGATTATAGGTTTGTTGGGTTCATTGAAAAGACCCAAGTGGACATGTTCCGAAATTAGGATGCGTCCACTTACAGTTCTCGCATAGAACTTGTGCTCGTTTGGTTTTACATTTCTGGCTAGAATAGAATAGAAATATGGTTGGATGTAATTATACCATACACCCATAGGGTGAAATGGTATATTAAAGTCGCTAAAATGTATGTAACAGGCAGAAGGAAGCTTTTCCGACCCCATATAGTATATATATTCTTGATCAGCATCAACAGCCGAGACGATCTAGCCATGTCCGTCTGTCCGTCCGTCCGTCCGTCCGTCTGTATGAACACCTAGATCTCGGAGACTATAAGAGCTAGAGCCACCAAATTTGGTATGTAGACTCGTGTCATATGTACGCTTATCGAGTTTGTTTCAAATGTTTGCCACGCCCCCTACCGCCCCCGCAAATCAAATAAAACCGATTTTCTCAAAACCTATTTTAGCTAGAGACACCATAGTTGGTATAAATATTTGCTTAGTAATTGCGCACAGTTTTGATGTATAAAGATTTTGCCACGCCCCCCTCCGCCCCCGTAATTTGAAAAAAACTCGGTTATCTCCCGTAATTTTCTACGTTGTGCAATCAAATTTAGCACACTTAAATTTGATACTAATATCAAACAAAGTACCAAATTTGATCAAAATCGGAATAAAAATAGTCATGTTATGCATATAAACGTTTTTCCATATGGCCGGAGTTGGCCGTTGGCTGGTGGGGGTGCTAGGGTGCTCGAATGCTTGAGTGAGCGATTTCGCTCTTAGTATTTACTAAGATATGCTTCTAAAAAGCATGCAAACAGATTTTTTTAAAAATACGAAAATGCATTGGTTATTATAAATTTAAAATATTTGTTTTACTGGTGTATGGTATATCCAAGTCGGCGAGACGACTTACTTACTTCATTTTTATTTGAACCGGTGTCTATTAAAAAATTTTATACTGTTCCGTCTTTGTCCCGGACTACAAAGTACGGCAAAGAGGAACATTTCATCCTAAAAAATTGACAGTATCCTCAATTTGTGGGATAAGATCTTGAACTATGGTTTGTGATACCTCTATCCTGCTCTACCCCTGCTTTAAATGTTCAATTTAAGACTTGTATATTGTACGTACGTAAGAAAGTGGTATATGCGTGAAATAAGCATGGAGCGATGAGGGAATATAAAAATAATAATTGTCAACGTTACTACTACCCTTGATGCATAAACAATAATGATGGCCGACAACTGTGTAGAGAGTGAGAAAGAAAGGAGACCGGCTTCGTTCTCATCCCTAATCCGTGCTGTTTACTAAGTCAGAAGTGACACCTCTACATTGGCGGGGACAACTAATTAAATGACGATTGATTAGTTATCGACCGAAGAGGAAAAATTATTAAATTACTAAAATGGCTATTAAAAAATATGGGTTGATCGTAGAAAAGTGAAAATTGAGAATTGTATGTATTTTTGTATGTTGTATCATAAAAAAATGTATATTAAAAATTTTGTCTAAAAAAGGGGGATGAAAAATAGATGTTGGTCGATTTTTATAGATGCCGGATAAGCACAAAAAATTTCATTAAAATCGGTCAAGCCGTTTCGGAGGAGTATGGCAACAAAAACTGTGACACAAGAATTTTATATATTCATATGTCCAACGTCAATACCCAATAACTTATAAATTTTTCGTCCCATAAAATTTATAACTTTAAAGTAAAGATCCGTTTTTTTTTATAAACACTTGGACACTTACAATAAAAACTGTCCCCCTCAAAATCAAAGCGTTTGAACGCTAACTCATAATTAAAACACAGGCCAATAAAATCCGTTTTATTCATAAATAATTGAACACTTGCAATAATATTTGTCCCCCAAAAATCAAACTCGTGAGAACGCTAATTCAACATTAAAATTCGGGCCAATCAAATCGCATCAATATCGATCACGCCATTTAAGGGCTCACGAATTTAGCCTATCATTATTACTATAAGAGATTTTTGTACTTCAGTTTCAAGTTTTCGTTCAACGAATAAACTCCCGGCTTTTAACTCGAACAAACAATATCTTTTTTTCCCTTTTGGAAAGACAAGATATTTAATTGGCACAGTCGGTAGGATCGGTAAAAGTGGACTTAGTGAATTATAATCATTATAAAATTCCGATCCGACCTCAAGAACTTACGGGGAGAGCTCAAAAGCCTACAATAGTGGAAAATATTTACGCCAACTGTGCGCGAAAATATCATCAACTGTGTGTTGCAATCATAAACTCCAATTGTGGAACAAAAACGCCAATTTGTGTGCGAAAAAAAAACAAAACACCAAAAAAAAAAAAAAAAAAACCCAGAAAATCAACAAAACAAAACAACACTAAAAAAACAAAAAAAAGGGCGTAGAACTCACCGAAGCCCACCTCAATCAAGCACTGTCTTCGTTAAGACAGGTGGCAAACTATGATGGAGCACCAGAGAATCTGACGTCATTCATAAGGAGGATAGATTTCATCATGTACTTATATCCAACCCATGATATAAGGCAACATAACATACTGTTCAGAGGAACTTCTTCGACTCCTCTACAACACCAACTATACAGGAAACCTTCGTAAGTTTGTAACAGAATTAGAAGACAAATCCTATATTATCACAAACAAACTAAGTATGAAAAACGATGCGAATAACACTATTATTTATATAAATAGTATTTATCGTATTAAACGATGCGAATAACACTATTATTTAGTGGCCCAGTCAATTAGGTAACTGAACAACGAGGATCCGGGTTCGAATCCCAGGCTTGTGTATGGATGTAGTTTTCGTCTAAGCCGAAGGCCTTAGTTGCCAGTGCTTGTAAAATATAGTTAGGTTGATAGTTTACAACTATATCCTATACTTATAATAATAATAATAAACACTATTATTTATATAAATAGTATTTATCGTATGAGTTCTCTGTCAAAATATTTTAATTGTCATCAATTTTCATCAATATGAAAACGAATACTTTGTGTTGCTTTTGCTTCCGAAGAAAACCGAAATCAGATACTTTGTTAGCAAAAGCAGCATAGAAATAGAAAATTTTGAAAGCAGAAACCCGAAACAAATCACTTTGATAGCAACAGCCAAGTTTACAGTTTAATACTAGGAACTGTTCCGACTGAAAAATAGTCGCAGCAGACTACTTGATTCTTGATTTTTGGCCTACTTTGATTTTACCTATACATACATACATACATATAAAAGTACACATAATCAATACCCTTTCGTTATCCTTTCATCGTTTGAAAATTTATGGATATAAAATTTTTGTTCTGTCAGACAAAGTTTGCTGGGTGCAGGAAAATGATTTCTTTTAATTCTACTGCTCCTTTAATCATGTGAATTTTGGAATCTCCTAAATAGGTTTTGAAATTAAAAAACTTTTCGGACATTATATTTATTGAAGATCCTGAGTCGACTACACATCTCAAAGGTTTATTGTTCATTATTATTCTGATGAAGGACATGTCCCTATCTCTTCTTCCCATTGATCCGAGGCATTCTGATGAACATTTTCTGATGTGTCCATTTTGCTAATTCCACTATTACTTTCTGTTTGCCTTTTTGTACCTATACCTATTTTGCTGTTGATAATTCATTGGATTTTGAGCCTTGTCAATATTTAATTTTTGTTGAAACTCTTGGAAAAGTTGTTGGTTTTGTGTTTTATCGGATTGTTTTGTTTGAGATGATTTTTGATTTTGATTTTGATTTTGGCTTTGATTTGATTTTCTGTTTTCTGTTATACTATTCTCGTATAACCCTTCTCTTTGAGCTACTGGTTTCCGCTTGCTAACTGTGGTTATATCATATCTAGCTATCGTTATAAATAATCTATCGGGTAACTTTTTATTTATTACATCTTTTATAGAAAAAATTGAAATAATTGAGTCCCAAGTTATAAACAAAATTCATACTCCAATCTTTACAGCTGAGAAAAACCTCTCGCTATATCCAAATGTATCCGCCTGAGGACAGGATATTTTTTTAGGATGGGGATGTCATATGTCCAACGTCAATACCGAATAACATATAAATTTTTAGCCCCCCAAAAAATTTATAACTTTAAAGTAAACATCCGTTTTTATACCCTTGCAGAGGGAATTATAAAATTGGTCAGATGTTTGTAACGCACAGAAGGAGACGTTTCCGACCCTATAAAGTATAAATATGATCAGCATGAGAAGCTGAGTTGATATAGCCATGTCCGTCTGTCCGTCCGTCTGTGCGTAGGCGTTTTACTCAGCCATCTTAAGAGCTATCGGGATGTATTTTTTTTTTTGGGCTTTTTATTACCTGGGAAAAATAAAGTAAAATAAAGTAGTCAGAATCGGACCACTATATCATATAGCTCTGGAGGAAACATTTTTCCGAAAATTGCAAAAGTTGGAGTATCCCCATGAATTATGATAGTATTATATATAAAATCTCAGATCCCAAAATTTTAATCTGATCGGATAAATAGAACACAAGTTACAGTCGATATACATCGCTGACTGCTGCATAATACGTCATTGCTTGAATCATCAGAGCACACGTATGCACACATACAGACGCAATGCTACATAAACTATATGTGTATGCCTGCGAATCGCTTCATGCGCGTAAAATGGGTTTGGTAAGAAGAAGAAAAAATTTAAATGATATTTGAAAGGTTCTGTGCATTAATGAATTGAGTTACATAAAAAGAGTTTGGAACAAAAATATTATGGCCATGGAATGCAAGGGTATATAGTCATATATCCAACTTCAATACCCAATAACTAATAAATTTTTCGCCCCCTAAAATTTATAACTTTAAAGTAAAGATCCGTTTTTTTTTATAAACACTTGGACACTTGAAATAACAATTGTCCCCCTAAAAATCAAAGCGTGTGAACGATAACTCATAATTAAAACACAGGCCAATAAAATCCATTTTATTTATAAACAATTAAACACTTGCAATAATAAATGTCCCCCCAAAAAACAAAAGCGTGAGAACGCTACTTCAACATTAAAATTCGGGCCAATCAAATCGCATCAATATCGATTACGCCATTTAAGGGCTCACAAATTTAGCCTATCATTATTACTATAAGACATTTTTGTACTTCAGTTTTAAGTTTTCGTTCAACGAATAAAGTCCCCGCTTTTAACTCGAACAAACAATATATTTTTTTCCCCTTTTGGAAAGACCAGATATTTAATTGGCGCAGTCGGTAGGATCGGTAATAGTGAACTTGTGATTCTATCCGTGTGACACATAGAATTATTATCGGTGTGTTACATAGAATTAGTGAATAATCACTATAAAAATCCGATCCGACATCAAGAACTTACGGGGAGTGCTCAAAAGCCTACAACAGTGGAAAATATTTACGCCAACTGTGCGCGAAAAAATTTCCTCTACTGTGTGTTACGAAAATAAACTCCAATTGTGTAACAAAAACGCCAATTGGTGTTTGAAAAAAACAACACAAAACACCAAAAACCCAGAAAATTAACAAAATAAAAAATGGCCTTAGAACTCACCGAAGCCCACCTCAATCAAGCACTGTCTTCGTTAAGACAGGTGGCAAACTATGATGGAGCACCAGAGAATCTGACGTCATTCATAAGGAGGATAGATTTCATCATGCACTTATATCCAACCCATGATATAAGGCAACATAACATACTGTTCAGCGCAACCGAGATGCAGCTCACTGGAGAGGCACAACGGCTCTCGCAAATTGGACAAGTCAACACCTGGCCGGAACTAAGATCATTCCTGATCAATGAATTGAAAACGCAGACCCCTTGTGAGGAACTTCTTCGACGCCTCTACAACACCAACTATACAGGAAACCTTCGTAAGTTCGTAACAGAATCAGAAGGCAAATCCTATATTATCACAAACAAACTAAGTCTGGAGAACGATGCAAATAACACCGTTCTTTATACAAATGCTTTAAATAACACTATAAAAGATGTAATAAATAAAAAATTACCCGATAGATTATTTATGACGTTAGCTAGATATGATATAACCACAGTTAGCAAGCTGAAACAAGTAGCTCAAAGAGAAGGGTTATACGAGAATAGTATAACAGAAAACAGAAAATCAAATCAAAGCCAAAATCAAAACCAAATATCAAAGAAGCTAACATCGGCTGTGCCGAAGTTTATATACCCTTGCAGTCCATGGCCATAATATTTTTACATGTTCCAAACTCTTTTTCTGTATCTCAATTCATTACTGAACAGAACCTTTCAAATATCATTTCAATTTCTTCTTCTTCTTCCCCATCCCCTTTTACACGCATGCTGCGACTCGCACGCATACACATATAGTTTATGTAGCTTTGCTTCTGTATGTGTGCATGCGTGTGCTCTGTTGATTTGATGATGACGTAGTAGGCAGCAAGTTGAACCGATTTATATCGGCTGTAACTTGTGTTCTATTTATCCGATCAGATTCAAATTGGGATCTGAGATTTTATATGAAATACTATCATATTGTTAAATTTTATGGCGATACTCCAATTTTTGCAAAAATGTTTCCTCCAGAGCTATATTATATAGTGGTCCGATTCTGCCAATTTTCATACTTTATTTTTCCCAGGTTATTAAAGCCCGCAAAAAAAATTTCATCCCGATAGCTCTTAAGATGGCTGAGTAAAACGCATACGCACAGACGGACGGACAGACGGTCAGACGGACATGGTTATATCAACTCAGCTTCTCATGCTGATGAAGAATATATATACTTTATACTATAAAGTTTATAGGGTCGGAAACGTCTCCTTCTGTGGGTTACAAACATCTGACCAATTTTATAATACCCTCTGCAAGGGTATAAAAAGGTGGAAAACCCTTTGTACCCAATAGTACTCCGTCTCAAACAAAACAATCCGATACACAAAACCAACAACTTTTCTAAGAGTTTCAACAAAAATTAAATATTGACAGGGCTCAAAATCCAATGAATTATCAGCAGCAAAATAGGTATCCAAAAAATAATGTAGCAAACCAGCCTACAAAAAGGCAAAGAGAAAGTAATAGTGGAATTAGCAAAATGGACACAGCAGAAAATTTTCATCAGAATGCCTCGGATCAATCGGAAGAAGGGATATAGACAAGTCCTTCATCAGAATAACAATGAACAATAAACCTGTGAGATGTGTAGTAGACTCAGGATCTTCTATAAATATAATGTCCGAAAACTTTTTAATTTCAAAACATATTCAGGAGATTCCAAAATTCACATGATTGAAGGAGCAGTAGAATTAAAAGAAATCATTTTCCTTGCACCCAGCAAACTTTGTCCGACAGAACAAAAATTTTATAACCATAAATTTTCAAATAGGCAGAACTTTCCTAAAAGCCTGCAAAGCCCAGATAAATTATGAAAAAAAATACGCAAAACTAGGAAATTATACATTTTATTTCAGAGATATTGAAGAAATCGAAGAAGAACATAACATAGAATGTTTGGACCCACCTACAGAGAGGGACCCAGACACAAATTTTGCAATTGAAAATGAAATAGTATAAAGCAATGAGTATAGACTCGATTATTTAAACAACGAAGAAACACAAAAACTCAAAAACGTCTTGTACGAATTCAGTGACATTCAGTACCGCGAAGGTGAAAATTTGACTTTCACACTCTATTCATACAAAACATGAGGACCCAATATACAAACACCCATACAAATACCCACAAATCTTTGACGAAGAAGTCAATAAACAGATTAATGAAATGATAGAACAGGGAATCATTCGAAAATCGAAATCGACCTTGGAAAATGTCAATATTTCACAACCATTGACCTCGCCAAAGGATTCCATCAAATCCAAATGGATCCCAAATCAATAGAAAATATCAAAGAAGCTAACATCGGCTGTGCCGAAGTTTATATACCCTTGCAGTCCATGGCCATAATATTTTTACATGGTCCAAACTCTTTTTCTGTATCTCAATTCATTAATGCACAGAACCTTTCAAATATCATTTCAATTTCTTCTTCTTCTTCCCCATCCCCTTTTACACGCATGCTGCGACTCGCACGCATACACATATAGTTTATGTAGCGTTGCGTCTGTATGTGTGCATGCGTGTGCTCTGTTGATTTGATGATGACGTAGTAGGCAGCAAGTTGAACCGATTTATATCGGCTGTAACTTGTGTTCTATTTATCCGATCAGATTCAAATTGGGATCTGAGATTTTATATGAAATACTATCATATTGGTAAATTTCATGGCGATACTCCAATTTTTGCAAAAATGTTTCCTCCAGAGCTATATGATATAGTGGTCCGATTCTGCCAATTTTCATACTTTATTTTTCCCAGGTTATTAAAAGCCCCCAAAAAAAATTTCATCCCGATAGCTCTTAAGATGGCTGAGTAAAACGCATACGCACAGACGGACGGACATACGGTCAGACGGTCAGACGGACATGGCTATATCAACTCAGGTTCTCATGCTGATCAAGAATATATATACTTTATAGGGTCGGAAACGTCTCCTTCTGTGGGTTACAAACATCTGACCAATTTTATAATACCCTCTGCAAGGGTATAAAAAGGTGGAAAACCCTTTGTACCCAATAGTACTCCGTCTCAAACAAAACAATCCGATACACAAAACCAACTCAACTTTTCTAAGAGTTTCAACAAAAATTAAATATTGACAGGGCTCAAAATCCAATGAATTATCAGCAGCAAAATAGGTATCCAAAAAATAATGTAGCAAACCATCCTACAAAAAGGCAAAGAGAAAGTAATAGTGGAATTAGCAAAATGGACACAGCAGAAAATTTTCATCAGAATGCCTCGGATCAATCAGAAGAAGGGATATAGACAAGTCCTTCATCAGAATAACAATGAACAATAAACCTGTGAGATGTGTAGTAGACTCAGGATCTTCTATAAATATAATGTCCGAAAACTTTTTAATTTCAAAACATATTCAGGAGATTCCAAAATTCACATGATTGAAGGAGCAGTAGAATTAAAAGAAATCATTTTCCTTGCACCCAGCAAACTTTGTCCGACAGAACAAAAATTTTATATCCATAAATTTTCAAATAGGGAGAACTTTCCTAAAAGCCTGCAAAGCCCAGATAAATTATGAAAAAAAAAATACGCAAAACTATGAAATTATACATTTTATTTCAGAGATATTGAAGAAATCGAAGAAGAACATAACATAGAATGTTTGGACCCACCTACAGAGAGGGACCCAGACACAAATTTTGCAATTGAAAATGAAATAGTATAAAGCAATGAGTATAGACTCGACCATTTAAACAACGAAGAAACACAAAAACTCAAAAAAGTCTTGTACGAATTCAGTGACATTCAGTACCGCGAAGGTGAAAATTTGACTTTCACGAGTACAATAAAACACTCTATTCATACAAAACATGAGGACCCAATATACAAACACCCATACAAATACCCACAAATCTTTGACGAAGAAGTCAATAAACAGATTAATGAAATGATAGAACAGGGAATCATTCGAAAATCGAAATCGACCTTGGAAAATGTCAATATTTCACAACCATTGACCTCGCCAAAGGATTCCATCAAATCCAAATGGATCCCAAATCAATAGAAAATATCAAAGAAGCTAACATCGGCTGTGCCGAAGTTTATATACCCTTGCAGTCCATGGCCATAATATTTTTAAATGTTCCAAACTCTTTTTCTTTATCTCAATTCATTAATGCACAGAACCTTTCAAATATCATTTCAATTTCTTCTTCTTCTTCCCCATCCCCTTTTACACGCATGCCGCGACTCGCACGCATACACATATAGTTTATGTAGCGTTGCGTCTGTATGTGTGCATGCGTGTGCTGTATTGATTTGATGATGACGTAGTAGGCAGCAAGCCGAACCGATTTATATCGGCTGTAACTTGGGTTCTATATATCCGATCAGATTCAAATTTCGGGATCTGAGATTTTATATATAATACTATCATATTGGTAAATTTCATAGCGATACTCCAACGGACATGGCTATATCAACTCAACTTCTCATGCTGATCAAAAATATATATACTTTATAGGGTCGGAAACGTCTCCTTCTGTGCGTTACAAACATCTGACCAATTTTATAATACCCTCTGCAAGGGTATAAAAAGAAGAATAGGATTATTTTACAACAACATAACGAATTATTACATCCAGGAATCGAAAAAACGATTAATTTGTTTAAAGAAAAATATTATTTCCCCGATTTTCAAAACCTAATTCAAAACATTATTAATGAATGCTCAGTATGCAATATCGCAAAGACCGAAAATAGAAACACAATACTAACTTTCAAAATAACACCAGAAACTTTTAATATTAGAGAAAAATACGTCATGGACTTTTACATGATCGACAATTTACAATTCCTTTCATGCATTGACATTTACTGCAAATTTGCAACACTTGTAGAAGTAAAGTCTAGAGATTGGTTAGAAGCCAAGAGAGCAATCATGAAAGTATTCACTGAAATGGGCAAACCAATAGAAATAAAATCAGACAAAGATTCAGCATTTCTGTGTATAGCATTAAAGAATTGGCTACAAGAAGAAAATGTTAAGTTAGACATCACAACAAGTAAAAATGGCATTTCAGACGTAGAAAGATTCCATAAAACAGTAAATGAAAAACTCAGAATTATAAATAGTGAAAATGACATCGAAGATAAATTAATCAAATTTGAAAAAATTCTCACATATACAACCATAAAACGAGACATAAAACAACTAACCGAACGCCAGCGGACATCTTTATCTATGCAGGATCACCCGACTATAATACCCAAACGAATAAAATACTTGAAATAAACAATTTAAATAGAGATAGACACGACTTCGAAATTGATACTAGATTTAAACAAGCACCATTAGTAAAGACAAAAACGGAGAAATAAATCAGTTAAATGAAAAACATTTTGAAGAAAGAAATAGAGGACAAAAAGTTACACACTACAAAACAAAATTCAAGAAGAAAAAGAAAGTTAATAAAAGCAAATACGACAATTGATTAATTACAGGTCAACAACTCAAGATGGCTTTTTTGTGCATATTGCTATTTTTAACATTAAAATCAACATGCAGCCAATCCATTGACATAAACCCAGTAAAAGCACCGAACGGTTACTTAATATTTAAGAAAGGAACCATGGATTTACCTACAAACTTTGAATATCATTATTTCAAAGTGAATTTAACGCTAATAGACATTACATATAACAATTTAATGCAACAAGCACAAGAATTTAAAGACATAATCCATACTCAATACCTAACAGAAAAACTAAGTAGAGAAATTAATGGAATACAAATTGTAAAACGTAACAAACGAGGACTAATTAACAGAATTGGTTCAATATACAAATATCTTTTTGGTACTCTTGATCAAAACGATAAAGATGAATTAGAAGAAAAAATAAATAATCTTGAAAGCAATAGCGTACAAGCAAACGAACTAAATTACGTAATAGACACTATTAATAAAGGTTTAGAGGTACTAAACAACCTCAAGGAAGAAAAGGAAAAATCAGTAAAATTAGAAGTTTTAATCTTTAATTTGGAGCATTTCACAGGATACATCGAAGACATAGAAATGGGCATGCAGCTCACTAGACTAGGAATTTTCAACCCAAAACTTTTAAAACATAATCGCTTAGGTCATGTTAATTCGGAAAAACTATTGAATACAAAAACATCCACCTGGCTTAAACCAAATTCAAACGAGATATTTATCATTTCAAACATTCCTCAAGAAATAATAAAAACCCGTATCTTTGAGACACTTCCTTATCCAGATGAAAATAAAAATATTTTGACAGAAAATTCATACGATAAATACTATTTTGACAACAACACTTTGTTTAATAAAAATACAAAACAAATAGAAACTAATGAATGTATATAGGCATTTTGAATCAAATCCCAACCACTTTTAAATACACTAAAACATATCAAAATTTTCAAACTAATTACATTGAACCAAACATAATTGTAACATGGAATTTACCAAAAACTAAACTTAATCAAAATTGCGTAAACAACACTTAATAATAGAAGGCAATAACATATTAAACATTTACGATTGTGCCTTACAATTAAACGAAATATCAATGATAAATTCATTGCTTGATTATAGCCAAAGCATTTATCTAGCAAACAATATCAGCAGGCTAGAACCTATTTCCTTTATCCAAACAAAAGAGATAATTAACGAACACACCAAATATTATTCTGTATTCCAAACTATTACATTAACCACTTTTATACTTACTATAATAAGTTTCATTAAATACTTAATCTATAAGTTTAAGGCAATGCCACAAGAATTATTAATTTCGCACTTTCGATCAAATAACAATCGTGCTCCCACAGAAAAAACTCGAAACCGCAATTGTTGAAAAAATTGAATCCCAAATTATAAACAAAATTGATACTCCAATCTTTACAGCGGAGAAAAACCCCTCGCTATATCCCAATGTATCGGCCTGAGGACAGGCTAATTTTTTTAGGATGGGGAAGTTATATATCTAACTTCAATACCCAATAACTAATAAATTTTTCGCCCCCTAAAATTTATAACTTTAAAGTAAACATCCGTTTTTTTTTATAAACACTTGGACACTTACAATAACAATTGTCCCCGTCAAAATCAAAGCGTGTGAACGCTAACTCATAATTAAAACACAGGCCAATAAAATCCGTTTTATTCATAACCAATTGAACACTTGCAATAATAATTGTCCCCCAAAAATCAAAAGCGTGAGAACGCTAATTCAGCATTAAAATTCGGGCCAATCAAATCGCATCAATATCGATCACGCCTCTGAAGAGCTCACAATTTTGGCCTATAAATATACCCATTAGACATTTTTGTACTTCAGTTTTAAGTTTTCGTTTAACGAATAAACTCCCCGCTTTTAACTCGAACAAACAATATCTCTTTTTTTCCCTTTTGGAAAGACATTAATTATATATAGATATAAATATATAAATAAATTAAACTCAAACATTTAATATTTTCTACTGTTTGGAAGATTGTTTATTTTTATTTTTTTTATTTTTTATTTATTTATTTATTTACGTCAACCAACACAGCAGTCGACGAAAAAGCTTAAGCTAAAGACAGATAGTAATTAAATTGAAAAAGATAGCTTAGCTATATACACAACTAAACATCCCCGACCCGGTGGAGGTGTTTTATTTGCCTAAGGTGCCAGCTATGCCCCGATTCACAGCCAATGTGGTCAGGGATGAGTTGCAGCCAATCCAATTCCAGAATATTTTCATTGGTTTCGCTGTAGATGATTAAAAAGTATAGCGCGAAGAGAAGTGACAGAAAGATGAGGAGAAATTAGGTGAGAAAGCTTGTTAAAAGTTTGGCAAAGAACACGAAAAGTTTCGTGAAGAGAGTAGTTAGTCAGACATCTACTAAGGTAAATAGGAAAAAAGTTTCTGGTCCGACGTGAGGGAACACAAAAATATAGCGTACTTAGTAAATTAGTAGAAATGACTTCGCCGTTGACTAGTTTATGGAGAAAGATAATGCCAAAAACGGGCCTACGGTTGTAAAGTGAAGGAAGATTAATAAGAAGAAGTCTGTCAGAATAAGAAGGTAGGCGAAGACTCGGGTCCCAATTAAGACCGCGTAACGCAAACTTAAGGAATTGCTTCTGTACCGATTCAATACTACGCTGGTGAACATCATATTGCGGGTTCCACACTGGCGAGCAATATTCGAGAATAGGGCGAACTAACGAAGTGTATAAAACCTTTGTTACATAGGGATCATCAAATTCTTTGGCCCAACGTTTAATAAATCCAAGAAGGCTGCATGCTCTATTGACAATTGAAGCAATATGAACATTAAATGAAAGTTTTGGGTCAAACATAACGCCTAAGTCTTTAAAGGATGGTACACAATCTAACAGAACAGACTTCATGGAGTAATGAGCTAGGAACGGAGACAAAAGACTGAAAGTCATAAAAGAACACTTAGAGGCATTAAGGTGTAATTTATTAACGTGGCACCAATCACAGAACGCATCGAGAACAGATTGCAAGTACTGTTGGAAAGAAGGATCATTATAGGAATAACAAATCTTGAAGTCATCCGCAAACAAGGCCAAGGGTAAATCATTTATAAACAGGGTAAATAACAGTGGGCCCAGATGACTGCCTTGGGGTACACCTGACGTAACTTTAATAGTTTTAGATAATGAGGAACGAAAAGACACCTTTTGGGTTCTGCCAATAAGATACGACTTTAACCAAGCCAACAGTTTCGGGGAAAAACCCATGATGTTAAGTTTCGCGAGAAGCATAGAATGATCAACCGTATCGAAAGCCTCACTAAAGTCAGTATAAATAACATCAGTTTGACACTTTTTACGGAAGCCATGGTGTACAAGGGTAGTCAATTCTAAAAGGTTAGTAAGCGACGAACGACCTTTCATGAAGCCATGCTGACAAGGAGAAATAGTGGATCTGGATAGGTGTTGAAGGGAAGACGTAATAATTTTCTCAATCAGCTTTGGTATTGCCGAAACTTTGGCAATGCCACGGTAGTTAGAAACATCCGATTTGCTACCCTTTTTAAAAAGCGGAATAATAAAAGACTCCTTCCAAATATCGGGAAAGCTACAAGTCTCACTCGATATAAAGAATAACCGAGATAAAGGCTTAGATAGGGAAATCGAACACATTTTAAGGATGCAACTAGGTATATTATCAGGACCGGGAACGAAGGAAGACGTCATAGATGACAAGCTAGAGATAATACAGTCTTCAGTAATACTAGGAAAAAACATACAATTTAAATGTGGGATTGAAAAGGGACAGGTTGTGGGATCCGAAACAGTAGTAGAATAAGTCGACTGAAAGAATTTAGCAAACAGATCTGCAATATCTGAGTCATTATTAGCAGTCTGGTCATTAAGTCTGAAGGTGGAAGGTAGTACATTAGAGCGTCTTTTGGAATTAACAAAGTTGTAAAATCTTTTGGGGTTCTTATAAAATTCAACCTTACAGCGAACGATATAATTATTGTATCATTGAGTGTTTAAAAGACAAAATTGAGATTTGGCTATACAGTAATTTGCATAGTCAAGTCGCGAACCAGTTTTTTTTAAATCTTTTAAAATATCTCGATTTAATATTGCGGAGATTAGAGAGCCTACGTGTGAACCAGACTGGCGCGCTGGAGACGGTAGAGACATTCACATAAGGAACGCATTTATCAATTAGAGAATTAAGAGCAGAGTAGAAAAATTTCACTGCACAATCTATATCGCAGCACTCAAATAGAAATGAACAATCAAAAGAGAAAATAAGGCTATTAAGAAGATTGAAATTTATTTTACGAAAACATCTACGACGAGAATTTGCGATGTTATTAAGTGATTTAGTAACGGAATTGTAAGAAATAGTAACTTCAATGGTAGGGTGATAAGGATCTTCAGGTTTCACTAGGGGCTGTGTTCGGGATACAGCACTAACAGTGGGATCAGAAACAAAAACAAGATCAAGGATTCTTTTAGAAGAGTTAAGGAAAGAATTCAACTGATATAGCGGACATTCAAGTAGGCAATCAAGAAAAACATGTTGAGATGAAGGAATTAAGAAAGATAGATTATCATCAACAAGCCAAGAAATATTAGGCAAGTTGAAATCACCTAAAACTATAAGGAAATCACGATCTTTAAGACTATTAAAAATAGTTTGCAAAGCATCGGCATGGTGCATATAGGTCATGATATCAGAAGCTGGAGGAATATATGAACAAGAAATATATAAGCTAAAGTTGGAACATGTAACTTCGACGCAAATAAACTCAACACCTAAGGGCAGATCAATCGGCACGACACTTGAACACAGATTCGAGTTAACAGCAATGAGTACTCCACCGCCACGACGACCAACACGATCAAGCCTATAAGAAATAAAGTTATTAGAAAGAATTTCATTATCCAAAACAGAGGAGTTAAGCCAAGTTTCAGAGAAAGCTAATATGTCAGCCGAAAAGGTTTGGCTATCACAGAACAGGTTCGAGAGCTTGGTAAGAAGTCCTCTTACATTTTGATAATGAATGCAAAGACTAGACGTTATTAGTTTTTTGAAGCAGAAGATAAATTAGGAAGGTGGACAGGCAACGGACGGGAGCGCTTATTGGGCGCAAACTCGTGTACAACTAGGCCCTCTGGCCAGAAATTAGTGTCAACCATAGCTGAAAAATACTCATTTGGTACTGTAATTTTAAAAGAGGAGATTTCGCGAGGCCTTGAAAACTTAAACTTTTGAATTAAAACCTTAGCAGGGCATATATTACCAATGTAAGCTGCCACAGACGACTCAGAAGTATCTGGAGCAAGCCCAGAGATAAATAATTGTTTGCCATGAGGCACTACAGTTAGTGGAGGCGGAGGAGCATTGGGATCCGCAAGTGATTGAGAGCCAGCATGATCCTGTGATTGATCAGAGTTCCCGTGAGGGATAGATTGAGGTACACCAGGGCTTGTAATGGGTACTTTAATCTGAAAAGAAGAACATAAAGAGGGACAAGAAGATGGTGTAGGCGAAAGTAAAATGGGAGACGATGTAATAGAGAGTGCTGGCGACTGCTTACGAGGCAACTCAAGGGTACATTTCTTGGGCAACTTCTCAGAAATTAAATTGCCAACTTAAATTGCGACAATAAATGTACGCTAGATTCACACTCGTTAGACAGCTGTTTGGCCAGTTTGTTTAAAGAAAGAAACTTTAAACGAAGATCCCTATACATACGGCTAAAATCAAGCTGCTGGCTGGCACAAGATGGGCAAGTCCAGCGCATTAAGCCAAGCTCAGGCTTAGACACAGACAAACCTGAAAATTTGTCGTAGTCGTGGCCATTGAGGCCAGCACATTTTAAGTGAATAAGATTATCGCAGAGCCAACACGATATTGCTCTATACTGATCATCGAAACGATCAGAATGCTTGCAAGTAGGTAGACAACAAGCCATTGAAACGCCAAAAGAAACACAAGGCAAAAATATATACAAAATTTAAAATTTAAATACAAAGCACTAAGATAATTATCGATATAAAATCAATAAATACAAATAAAACAAAGAGACAGCTAGAGTACACAGCACAAGAAAGAGTGCAAGAACAGTTATAAGCCAAGCTTTGAGAGGCGGCGGCAGAGAGCACAAGCACAAAGAAGAGAGAACAACAAAAATAAAATAATAAAAAAAAAAACACTAGCACTGATGGTATGATCGGAGCGGTGAGGGGAGCAACTATAGAAGCAATGACGAGAGAGAAAAGGGGAAAAAAATATATATATATAAAATGCACCAAACACTAATCACGAAAAAAAAACTAGTTAATTTGGCAAATTCTGCAAATAAAACACTCGGGTCTCAAGCAAACCACACCAACGAAAAAGTAAACAGACTAAGCACAATTAAAAATTGAGAGAAAACAATAAATATTGATAAAAACTCAGGAGCTATGAAAAAACACGACCGTCACGTCAGAGAGCAGAAGCTTTTCTGAATTTGATTAAAAATTTGATTTAAAAAAAGAGCAATCAAGATTATGTTCTTTTATTGAATTGAGAACCAATTAGAAGAATTACTCGATGCTGAAACAAACAACAACAAATTAATTAAAAATAAAAAATAAAAGTGAACGAAAGAAAAATGTCTTTTTTCCGTAATCCGATTTTTTTTCGGGTATATATTTTCTTCCACATATAGCTCCATGCATGGCAAATCGATTAAGAATGGTAAGAAATTAAAATATCTACCTACTCGGTACATATGAGCCAGAATATATGGTTAATTTCTATTTAAATGCATGCAAATGCATGTAAATACATAGGGGTCTGGCCAGACCCAAGTGTCCGTCCGAAGGTTTTAAAATATGTGTCCGACGGAGGGTTAAAGTGTAAGCCGGCTTTAGATTTAGCATGACTTCATTGCTAAATATGCAAATAACTACACTTGGCTTACAGTACATTCTTATTAACATATCTAAGTAATCTGGAACTCTGATAGAGTATACCTGTATTTAACTTTTGTCATTTTAACGGGGCCATGTCGCTTTTTTAATTGCACTTCTGATGTCTTTGTTTAACCATTCCTGCCATACTGGGTTGCAGTTTTAATTGTTACTGATGTACAGATGTTGAACAAATGAACACTGCGCCAAATTGACAAATAATAGTAGAAAAGTCTAAAATTTTATTGAGGTAAATAATTTTCAAATCATGCATCCCTACAATTTTATTGAACATATTTTCAAAGTCAGTTTTTTCATAAGATTTTTCAGCAACAAAATTGACGAGATATTTTTATTTAGTTTGTCAGATTGTGATAAAAAAATATTTTTGAAAATGGATAAAAAAACCGTGGAGGGTAGATTAAATGAAAAATAAACATTTTGAAAAAAATCTTGCTTAATGGAAAAACCTAATGTGTATTTAAAATTAGGGACAATGCTTTAACAAAGCTGTATAACTATACAGGCCGCCATGATATTTAAATACATTAATTTAAGAGGTGCTCGTAAGTAACTGGAAAGACCATTTTTAATGTGGATTTTTAACAGATTTTAGAATATCTTGATTTAAAAAATATTACTATTAAAGAATTTGTTATATGCAGCAGATTACAGAAATACTTATTAACATAAGTCCCACAGTGGATCCCCACACTACCAAAGTTATCTCTGTTATCTACATTTATAAGATCCACACGCCTACATGTAACCATCTAGAGTAAGCTAGCAATAAGAAGACTCAGTAAATCAGTAAAGTATAGACGTGTACCACAATTTCACAAGTGGGATAACAGTGAACAAATATTTGTTTTATTGCAAAATCATGTCCGTCAAGTAGAGCTGGAGAACCATCGATGGGACCATCGATAGTATCTATGGAAATTTAGTTTTTCGATATATCGATGGAAATTTGCCGATGTCGATATATCGACGCTTTAGAAAAAGTTGAGAAGTTCCGCATGTAAGTCAGAAATTTAGTCCTTTTATTTTATTTATATTTATATATAACTATTTTAATTAATTATTAAAGCGAACGAAACCAGGCAACTTACCTCTTGTTCTATCTGGCAGTTCCACATTAAAAATGGACAAATTTGTCGCTACATCAAGTAAGTCTTTTCATGCAAAAGTAATTGTAGTCTAATTCTAATACACTCTGTTATTTTTTAGAAAAAGATTCTGCTTGCTCTTCACCAACGCCTTCTAATATAACTGATGACGCTGCTGTTGCAGAACCCGATCATAAGCGAAAAAAATGCGTGTCGGAAGTTTGGTCTCATTTTGACCGATAAAAAAATAAAATGGTTGCCAAATGTCGACATTGCCAAAGAGAATACCGCACAAGTGGCAATACATCTAACTTGATGGAACATCTAAGACGAGTCCACCCATTTGGTAATAAAGAACAGAGGAGTACCAATACAGTGAAGCAATTGTTGCTCGCAGCGAATGTTACGGCTCTACATCGACCAAGAAGGCACAGATTGACAAGTCTCTTGCTCCCATGGTGGTACTTGACTTGCAGCCTTTTAGCATAGTCGAAAATGTCGGCTTTAGGCATTTTGTACGAACATTAGATGAAAAATATGTTTTGCCAAGCCGACCATATCTGAAAGACGTTCTGTTAAAAAATATGTAGGAGGATTCGTTGCAGAAGCTTAAAGTTATATTAAATGCAATTGATTATTGCTCATTAACGACCGATACTTAGACATCCCGATCCAATGTAAATTACCTTACGGTGACATGTCATTTTATAGATTTATTATCATTTTATATTTTAAATCACAACAGTGAAAATATTGCCACAACACTGCAAGCAATTTGCGAAGAATGGGCCATATTTAACAAAATTCAAACTATTGTCACAGATAATGCATCGTCTATGATAAGAAAAAGCACTTGCCATGTTTCGTTCATACCTTAAATCTTGTTGTGCAAGACGTAAATAATCCTCTTAAGTTGTTGCAAGATGGAATAGCTCATTTTATATGCTGCAACGGGTCCTACGTACGAGGACCGTACGTACCGCTTATTGCGACTCTTTTAAAATCGCAAATGCGCCGATTCCTTTATCGAAGGACCAATTTCGTGTGATCGAGGACCTTTGCTCTCTACTTGAGCCCTTTGAGACAGCAACAAAACACTCTTCATCATCAAATTCTGTAACGATTTTGCTAATCATTCCCGTAGTATTGGCCTTGACAAAAAATTTGGAAGAGTTGTTACCTAATATGATCACAGCACTTGGCACGGAAACCGTTCATGTTTAATGAACTAGGTGAAAAAGACTTGGAACCCTTCTTGATGCTCGCTTCAAAAAGGAGGGATTCCAAAATGCAGGAAATGCGCAACAAGCTGCATTAGCACTAGAAGAAGAATTGTGCACTTTTAAAGATTATGCGACAAAACCCAACAATGAGGAACTGCCAAAGGAGAACAGATCACCATTTTTGTTCAAATTTGTGGAGCAAAAAATTTGTGATAAAGTATCAAATCGCCGGACGGATGCGATTGTAATGCTGCGACAGTACATGGAGCAACGCAATGCATCTCACGATACCGATCCGCTTCAGTACTGGAAGGTAACCAAAAACATTTTTTTACTTAATTGGTTTTGTTATTTTTCTCTTCTTTTAGATTAATGAACATCAATTAAATGCCCTTAGTCGCTGTGCCTTAAAATTCATGTCAATCCCGGCTAGCTCCGTAGAGTCAGAACGCATTTTTAGTAAGGCAGGGGCCATTATCACGGACCGCCGGAGTTCCTTAAAGGAAGAGCACGTTAACCAAATAATTTTTTTGAATAAGAATCAGTGGTTGGAAGAATACGAACATTAATGAAGATTTTAAACCAAACATGATTCCTTAGACTAAGTACATATGAAATCTGAATGTTAATTTGTTTTAATTTTTTTTTTTTTTTTTTTTTTTTTTTTTAACAAAGAACTGAATCATTCAGTCTGAATGAACTTTTGTATTATAGCTGTAAGAAAAACAGTATCATCAATAAACTTGTTTTGTTTTCCTATGAGTTTTAGCCTTCATTGCATGAAAAAAATATTTTTGATTTTCCAAAAATTCAAATTTTAACAGCAAATAAATTTTTGATGGAACCATCGATAATATCGATGGTTGATATCGATAATATCGATGGTTAAAACCATCGATGGAAAAACTATCGACGGTTCTCCAGCTCTACTTTGTATAGTGATACATGCTGTACCAAAAAGTTGTGATTATTTCTTAATAAGAATTTTTTAGAATTATGATTTATATATAGATAAATATATTTGTAGGCGATCTTACAAATTTGAAATAAAGTTAATGAAAAATACAACTGTTGTCTGGCCTTTTTATTTCGTTATGTGTACATATGTACATATTTGTTCGGGCAATTGCAAAGAATTTCGCTGCAAACAAATAAGACCTGCACCATGGTTTCATTATGCTAGTGTTTTCTCGAAGTTTATTTATTTTATTAATAAATCACATTCATTCACACTATAACGAAAAAAACATTCTCTCTCTATTGCGAGAAACAAATTAGAAGCAAAAAAAGAAAGTCTTATAAAAAAATGAAGTAAGTCGTCTCGCCGACTTGGATATACCATACACCAGTAAAACAAATATTTTAAATTTATAATAACCAATGCATTTTCGTATTTAAAAAAAATGTTCACATGCTTTTCACAAGCATATCTTAGTATTTCGCTCATTCAAGCATACGAGCACCCTAGCGCCCGCACCAGCCAACGGACAATTCCGGCCATATGGAAAAACGTTTATATGCATAACTCGGCTATTTTTATTCCGATTTTGATCAAATTTGGTATTTTGGTTCATATTAGTATCAAATTTAAATGTGCTAAATTTGATTGCACAAGGTAGAAAATTACGGGAGATAACCTTTTTTTTCAAATTACTGGGGCGGAAAGGGGCGTGGCAAAATCTTTACACATAAAAAATGTGCGCAATTACTAAGCAAATATTAAGCAAAATTTTTATACATACAAAATGTGCACCAAATTTTGACGGACATGGCTAGATCGTCTCGGCTGTTGATGCTGATCAAGAATATATATACTTTATGGGGTCGGAAAAGCTTCCTTCTGCCTGTTACATACATTTTGGCGACTTTAATATACCATTTCACCCTATGGGTGTATGGTATAAAAACAAAATTTCGCCCCTGCTAGGACTCGAACCTCTATACATTTTATGTATGCAAATTAAAAAAGTGCGCCTAATAATAAATCCGCTAGGATTCGAACCCTATATATTTCATTTATATGTATCATATACATGCGGCCTCATATATTTTTTTGGTCCAATTTTTAATTTTGGGTTTTTTAATTGTATCTATAAATACATATATTTTGATACTGTCATTATTTGATTTCTGCCATTCACTTTAGAAAAAGCTAAACAAATGAAAAAACGCACCGAAAAAAAATTTCACCTCCGCTAGGATTTGAGCCCCTAACGATTTTATATAAACATATATGTATAAATGTGACCCATATATTGGTTTTGCCCTATTAAAATTATTTTTTTTCTAATTATTCTTTTATACATTTATATATTAAAACTGTCACTATTTGACTTCTTCCATATACTTTAGGAAATTAAAAAAAAAAAATGAAAAAAAAATCAGAAAACAAATTTTGCTGCCGCCGTGTTTTTTGAAGCTAGTTTTTGCCCAACAAAGTCAGCCCATTTTTTCATACATTTTGTGTCATATACTGAGTATCGAATTGAGTCAAATTGCTGAGCGAATTGGCTTTGAACAAAATTTGCGGGCAAATTTTGACAATTTTCTCGAAAACGTTACGCTATTGGGTATTGGGACTATAACAAAAATATTCTAAATAGTCCTTCAAGGATTCTGGCATTCAATCTTCAGTGAGGCGTGTTGTTTGAAGCTAGGTTTTTCCCAGCAAAGTCAGACCATTTTATACACATTTTATGTGGGCGAATTAAAAGAAAAAGAAGAAGAGATGATCGGCGAATTGCTTTTGCTGAAAAAATATTTCCCGAGGTACCCTTACATTTATGCATTTTTCTCGAAAACGTTACGCAATTAGGTACTAGGGCTTCCGAATCTACTCTAGAGAGTCCTCCAAGGATTCTGGCATTCAATCTTCATTGAGCCGTGTTTTTGGGGCCGAGTTTTTAACCCTTGAAATTGCCGTATTTTTTGGCACATTTTGTATGAAGAAAATCATGGTTGGTTCATAAAAACTCAATTTTCTCGAAAACTGTATAAAACCACATAATGAATCTTGTGGGGATATAGATGAATAACTGGGGGATAATCTGGCATTCAATCTTCATTGAGCCGTGTTTTTGGAAAGGATATATGAAAAAAGGGCTTTTTCGCGGAGAAATTGTCAATACATGGAATGCTCAAAAACCCCCAAAACTGAATTAAAACAAAAATTTCATCTATTATTAATCATTTAAGGCTTTATTTGTTTCAAAAAAGTTAATAAATAGCTGAGAAATTAAAAAAGAAAAATGCAAAAAAGTTAACAGAGGACCGTCGCTGACTCGAGTTTAACCGTGTCGGTATTCACACAGACTACAAAGTATCTGAAAAAAATCAAGAACTTTTTTATTTTTTTAAACATTTGAATGGAAAAAATTGAAGTAAATAAGTACAGCTCAACACAGTTTCGAAAGTGGCTGGAGAATCTGGGCCTCCAGAAAAGTGTCACTAAAGCAGCTTTGGCCGCACGACTCAAATTGGTGCCACCCGAAGGATTATGCCCACCTCCGGATGGCCTGGACTAACCATACCTAGATGTTGAAGAAGCCGATTAGCAAGTTCTAGACGAAATCGAAGGCGCCGTTGTTGGCACAGAACTCAGCAACGAGAGTGAGCAGGACAGTGAAGACGCGCAGTTCGAACTCAATCACGACGTTGTCGCCTCTGCGTCGCGGCGACGACGGCTTTTCGCGCGCAAATCTGAATTTGTTGGTGAGCAGCCGAACGATCGAGACGAAGAGATAGATGCGTCAGAAAAAAGCACGCGTGAATCGGTTACAGAGTTGTAACTCTTGCTTAACTCGTCATGTTAAAAAAGTGCTCCCAATATTCGACTGAAAGCAAAAGGAAATATTTGGATCGCTCAGCTGAACGCCGTCGCCAAGATGACACATTGCGGCCGATTGTAACAAACCGAAAACGAATATGGAGCCTGTTACGCATGTGGCAGCTTGAACCATTCGGTATCACAATGCAGCGAGAGAAAAAAGGAGCGTAAAAACGAATTCGTAAGACAGTTTCAGATACATTTTAATTAAGACTAAAAAATGTTTGCTTCTAGAATGCCAGAACAATGCTGCGACTCTAATTAGTTTTATCACATTTTCTTGCATTGAAAAAATATTGAATTACCTCAACTTTGAAGTCAATGAAGACAATTTAACCTACTCTGGGTTAAATAACAGTCCTTTAAATGTACTGGAAAAAATTTCATGTTTTGTTAGTACAAATAAAGAAAGAATTTATTTTGAATTACTAGTTGTGACAAGCGGTTCGATGGCATTTAACGATGTGTTAGGAAAAGATTTTTTAAGAAATGGTGTTCACGCCACCAGCTGAATAGCAGTGAGCGGCCAAGAGCAGTGAGGAGTGGGGAGGGTTTTTTGATCGGCGGATACGGTCACACCAAGGAGGGAAACTTGACTTCTACTGGGAATCGCCATATTCATTGCAGTCCGAGAATTTTCCACGAAGTCCCGCACTTTGCTGTTTATAAAAAACCTAGTTTCTTAAAATCGAACTATTGCATGTGTGAGATTGTTCTGTAATTAAAATCATAGTTGTCAACGAAGTTCCCGCACCCCCCAACTATTTGTATTTTTATTTACGTCGGCGGAATTTCTGATAAGTACAACAATTCTTAATCAAAATCCCATTACATAGTAATAAAAGTGTGAGGTTTCCCGCTCTTCCATAGAGACCTACACACTTTTATACACTTTATATTTGTACATACAGTACATTCCTGACCTGTCCCTAAGGTTATATGGTATTTCCCTATCCTTTGCGTAGTTATCCAGCGTTTTTTCCATTCCTTTCAAACTCGCTTTTTTTCACTTTTCCAAATAAATTTTTTTCTCCATCCACATAATTTACTAAGCAAATATACAACCAATAGTTGGTGTCTCTAGTTGCTATAGTGTTTGAGTAAATCGGTTTTATTTAATTTGCGGGAGCGGTAGGGGCATGGCAAAAATTTGAAACAAACTCGATAAGCATACATATTACACGAGACTACATACCAAATTTGGTGACTCTAGCTCTTATAGTCTCAGAGATCTAGGTGTTCATACGGACGGGTGGACGGACGGACGGACATGGCGAGATCGTCTCGGCTGTTGATGCTGATCAAGAATATATATACATTATGGGGTCGCAAAAGCTTCCTTCTGCCTGTTACATATATTTTGGCGACTTTAGTATACCATTTCACCCTATGAGTGTATGGTATAATTTAAAATTAAAGTGTGTCAAAACAATTTTAACTTGTCCAATTGTTTTTTTTTTTTTTGTTAGTTATTTATTTAAGCGCTGAATCCATACATACAAAAATAGTATCATAACAACACAAGTAGATGATAAATGAAGTAAGTACGTCGTCTCGCCGACTTGGATATACCATACACCAGTAAAACAAATATTTTAAATTTATAATAACCAATGCATTTTCGTATTTAAAAAAAACTGTTCACATGCTTTTCACAAGCATATCTTAGTATTTCGCTCATTCAAGCAAACGAGCACCCTAGCGCCCCACCAGCCAACGGCCACTTCCGGCCATATGGAAAAACGTTTATATGCATAACTTGGCTATTTTTATTCAGATTTTGATCAAATTTGGTATTTTGCTTGATATTAGTATCAAATTTAAGTGTGCTAAATTTGATTGCACAAGGTAGAAAATTACGGGAGATAATCGATAATCAAAAATGTGCGCAATTACTAAGCAAATATTTATACAAACTATGGTGTCTCTAGTTAAAATAGTTTTTGAGAAAATCGGTTTTATTTAATTTGCGGGGGCGGTGGGGGGCGTGGCAAAATTTTTACAAATACAAAATGTGCGCATTTACAAAGCAAATATACATACCAAATTTTGTGTCTCTAGTTGCTATAGTGTTTAAGAAAATCGGTTTTATATCATTTTCGGGGGCGGTAGGGGGCGTGGCAAACATTTGAAACAAACTCGATAAGCGTACATATGACACGAGTCTACATACCAAATTTGGTGGCTCTAGCTCTTATAGTCTCCGAGATCTAGGTGTTCATACAGACGGACGGACGGACGGACAGACGGACATGGCTAGATCGTCTCGGCTGTTGATGCTGATCAAAAATATATATACTTTATGGGGTCGGAAAAGCTTCCTTCTGCCTGTTACATACATTTTAGCGACTTTAATATACCATTTCACCCTATGGGTGTATGGTATAAAAAGGACCAAACCTCACTGGTATACCCAAGAGGACTATAAATGTTATTGTTGATGTTGGTTAGCTAATATTTTTGGCGAAGCCCTTTCTTTTTAGCCGTCTAAGAGGCCTGGCATGTAGTAACCATCTTGCGAGGATACTGCGGTGTCTATTAAGCCGGTCGCTATATCTGCTGGTGTGTCTACCGATCTGTTCCTCCACTGTGTGCAGGTTGAGATTACGGTGTAATGTGAATCCACGCACGTACCTGTATGCGTTTGTAGTTGGATTTAGCCGCAATTCCCCAGATCTGCACGCCATACAGCCAGATTGGAGCAGTGTACGTATACTGCTCTTTTGGCCTGAGAGACATAGTGCTTTTCCTATTAATCAACCTCCTTAATTGCTGCATTCTTTGGCCACATTTTTTTGCTGTAGCTTTAAGATGTTGGCCAAAGGTAAGGCGTTTGTCGAGCGTGATGCCAAGATACCTAGCTTGCTTGTTGATGAAAGAACATATGTAAATACACATGATCAATTTCGGTGTAGCCCTTTATAAAAAAAAGAAAACAAAAAAAAAAACCAAAAGAGTTAATTGAATTTCATTTAACCTGATCGTACATGTGTATATACGCATGTACATACATATGTAAAAACACTTGTCCATATGCACTGATCGTTTTTTAATTATTTTTTCAAATTTGTGTCACACATTTCTTTTTGCTTTTCCTTTGCACAAAACACAGGCGGATTGTGGAAAACGGTTGTTTTCTTGTTTTCCGCACATAAAATTATAAAACAATTAATCAAAAAAAAATAATAACATTGGCCGGCAGCTGTTTCGGCTTAGTGGTGTCACGTGAGTCGAGTCGTGGTATCGATATGTGGCTCGAGTATATCCGTCCATCCATTTTTTTCCCATATGTATATATATTTCCGTCCATATTTATAAATATATATTCATCTGTTTCTTGTTTTTTGGTTGATTTTGCATAAATTTTATTGTCTTGAATATAGTAAGTTTCTTGAATATTTTCTGTCAAGGGGCTATTATTTTCATCCGGATAGGATTTAATTTTGAAAAGTAATGTTTTAGATATTTTTCTAGGTATATGTAAAATTATGAATATTTCATTCGTGTCTGATTTTAACTAAGTAGATGTTTTTATGTTTAAAAGTTTTTTTATATTTATGTTAAATATTTCTTGATGATTTAAAAATTTTGGATTAAATATTCCTAATCTTGTCAACTGCATTCCTATGTAGTTCTATGTCATCTATGTATTCTGTAAAATGCTCTAAGTTGAACATCTACATTTAATTTATTGTCTGCATCTTCTTTAACAGTAAGGTTATTTAAGTTCTATTTTTTTTAGTTAACTGCTTCAATAATATGATTAAGGTTGGTTAAATTTACAGTTAAATAATGACATTCGAAATCTGATGGTTAATCCATGGTTCCTGTTTTGAATACAAGATATCCATTAGGTGCCTTTATGGGATTAATTTCAATTCTTTGATTATTCGTCGAGTGTTCCATTGATAAGACTAGTAATACAAATGTTGGGATTTCTGAAATTAATTAGTATATTTGCTTTGATGAGTTTTCTTTTTCTTTTTGAATTTTGATTTGTAGTGTGTTTGTCTACCTTGGTTTGTTTCAATATAATGTTTGTCGACAACTTGGGTAATTTCTCCTGTTTTTTTAAAGGGTGTTGTCGTTTTTGATCTAACTAGGGGGCTTGTTTATATTTTGTATTTATTTCAAAATCGTGCCAAATTTCATTAGTTAATCAATTTGTTTCACTTTATTAGCTTGCGTATTATTAAGCGGTGTGCCTACGTACATAAAGATATCCGCTGGTGTTCTATTTATCGTTAGATATTTATTTTTATGGTTATATGTGTGAAGGATAGTTTCAAATTTAGTCTGTTTGTCTTCTATACTAGAGTCTGCGTTAATAATTCTTAGTTTTCCGTTTACGGTTCTGTGGAATATTTCCACATTTGAAACGCCATTTTTGCTCGATGTTATACTTACTTATATTAACGTTTTTCGATTGTAGCCAATTTGGAAGTGCTATACAAATAAGAGCTGCTGAGCCCTTATCTGCTTTGATTTTTTGTTTCAAGCCAATCTCGACTTTTAGCTTCAACTAAAGTCGCGTACTTTGAGTAAATATCTATACAAGATAAAAATTGTTGGTTGTCGATTAAATAGTAATTCATCACATATTTTTCTCTAGCGTTAAATATCTCTGGGGTGGTTTCAAAGGTTAATTTAGTATTTCGATTTTCTGCTTTTGATAAATTGCATATATGGCATTCCTTTTGAATGTTTTGGATTAGTTTTTGATAGTCTGGATCAGGGGTAGGCACGCATACAATCAAAAATGAGACTTTGCATTTGTGTGTATGACAACAAACACGAAGTACGAAACGAAACTTGCTTTACACTGAAAAAATAGTATAGAAAATAGAAATATTTTTTATTTTTGTCAAAAAATTAAAAAAAATTATCCTTACATAATATAGGTAAAAAAATATTATTAAATAATGCATAATAAGGATAGGAAAGATTTGATGACAAATAACCCATTGCGAATTGCCCTCGATGCCCTTTTTTGTCGATCATTTTTTTCCTGACAATTTTTGAAATTTTGAAAATCTAAGTGGTTTTCAATGTAAAGTGCGTTATATTTTGACCGTAAATATTCTTTGATAATTTCTTTACCGAACTGATTGGTCATTTCATATTATGATATTTCTATCTTAGTTTTGTGAAAATAGTGAGCAACGTCGATTTTGTTTTCGTTGCATTTAGTGAACTCTATTTGACAGTTGTAAAAATTCAGAGGTTTTTCATTAGCTTCTCGAGCACTATGTACTGTAGCTCTAAAACCACTTGTTTCTTCACCTAAAAGATTTTTATTTTTTTTTTCTGAAAAGGGCGTCTGCCACATAATTTTCTTTTTCACATAGTAGTTCCTTTTCTATGCCTGAATAATTAAGTTCATGTTCGTTACTTAACGAACTTATTACTTATTACTAGCATAATAAAAAGGTCTATGTGAGATGAACGCACCTAAAGCTATATTGCTAGCATCTGTGGTTAGAAAAAATGGTTTTTTGAAATCGCGATATGCAAGTATGGGATCGTTCATAAGGAGATATTTTAATTTCTCAAAGGATGAAGTATAATGTCGGTTCTTTATGTTAATTTTAGCTCCTTTCTTTAATCCAAGAGTTAAAGGTTTTGCAATATGTGCAAAGTTTGGTATGAATTATAATCCTAAGAATGATTTGATTTTTTTTGGGGTTTTAGGGGTCGGAAATTTTTGAATTGCTTTGACTTTATCTGGGTTTGGTTTCATGCCTTCTGTAGTTATGACGTGACCTAAAAATTCTGTTTCCTTTTTCAAGAATTCGCATTCATCTAGTTGTAGTTTTAGATTACCGTTGCGCAGTTTAGCAAAGACTCTTTTTAGTGATGCCAAATGTTCTTCTAGTGAGGTGGAATAAACAATTATGTCGTCTAAATAGACTAAACAATCTTTATAGATTAGATCTTCTAATAAATTGTTCATACATCTTTGGACTGTTGCTGGTGCATTTTATAGCCCAAATGGCATTCGTGTGTACTCGTAATGACCATGTTTAGTGCAGAATGCGTTTTTATACCCTTGCAGAGGGTATTATAAAATTGGTCAGATGTTTGTAACGCACAGAAGGATCTCAAATAGAACACAAGTTACAGGCGATATAAATCGGTTCGGCTTGCTGCCTACTACGTCATCATCAAATCAACAGAGCACACGCATGCACACATACAGACGCAACGCTACATAAACTATATTTGTATGCGTGCGAATCGCGGCATGCGTGTAAAAGGGGATGGGGAAGAAGAAGAAGAAATTGAAATGATATTTGAAAGGTTCTGTGCATTAATGAATTGAGATACAGAAAAAGAGTTTGGAACATGTAAAAATATTATGGCCATGGACTGCAAGGGTATAAAAACTTCGGCACAGCCGATGTTAGATTCTTTGATTTGGGATCCATTTAGATTTAATACAATCTTTTGTTTGGAGAACAATAGGGCGATTTCGATTTTCGAATGATTCCCTGTTCTATCATTTCATTAATCTGTTTATTGACTTCTTCGTCAAAGATTTTTGGGTATTTGTATGGGTGTTTGTATATTGGGTCCTCGTGCTTGGTTCTGATGTTATTTTTTATTATAAAATTTTCACCTTTACTATACTGGATTTCGCTAAATTCAATATTTTCTTTAACTTTTCTACTTCTTCTGAATTTAAGTGATCGAGTCTAAATTCGTGTCTTTCTTCGATACTGTTATTTATTTCGTGTGCGAATGCTTTATATTCGAACTCTGGAGGAGGATAAGGTATTGATTTTACTTTTACTTCATCTTTATTGGTGAATTTGAAATAGAATTTATGATTTGATAATGTTACACTATTTTCTTCATGGTTTATAACGTCCAGACATGCTTTGAGATATTTTTGGCAAAGTTTGCTTTTGTTTGCTTTGTCCTTCCCTCTGAGCTACTTTCTTTAAATTAGACACTGAGAAATATCAGAATTCGCTAATGTCATGTAAAGTTTGTCTGGTAATCTTTTAATAATAACATCTTTGATTGTGTTGTTCATGGCATTTGTGTATAATACGGTGTTGGCGACGTCGCCTTCTAATGCTAACTTATTTACTATAGACTTATGTTCTAAATCAGTGGTCGGCACGACCCATTCCCCGGACTAGGGCCTAGCTCTGCCGCAGCGCTGCCGCTTCACATACACTGTAAACGCTCGTGTTTGTTCGGCAATGTCACATCGGCAAAAATTTTGATTGATGCTTGTCAGGAAAAACCATGATTGCCAAAACAATAACTGGAATACACCGAAAAAAAAAATGTTTAGTACGAATGCGATGCGCAATGCGTTATGTGTCATCAAATTTTCCCTATCATTATTATGCATTATTTAATAATATTATCTTACCTATATCCTTATGTAAGGATATTTTTTTTTTATTTTTTTGATAAAAAATATTTCTATTTGCTCTACTGTTTTTTCAGTGTAAAGCAAGAAAACGTTTCGTACTTCGTGTTTGTTGTCACACACACAAATGCAAAGTCTCATTTTTGTGTGTGCTTGCCTACCCCTGTTCTAAATCTTCATAAACTTACGAAGGTATCCTCCAAAAGAAGTGTGGTATAGCCGTCGTAGTAGTATTTCATAATGCGTTTGTAACTTATATTCCCTAATAAGGCCCGTAACTCGCTCCATTGAGCTGCATCTCTATGGTGCCGTACATCAAACTATGTTGGCGGACGTCCCTCGTCGGGTAGAGTTGTAAAATATAATCAACTCTCTGTATAAACGTGCTCCACGTCAAAGCGTTACCATCGAAATTGGGCAACTGTCTAAGCATGGTGAGTGCCTCTTTCAGGTGTGCTTCTTCTAGTGCCATATCGGATAATTTGTCCAACTTTGAAATAAAAGTAGTTCAAAATCAAAGAAGGTTGTCGTTTCTATTATTTCTTCCAACACTGTATATAGACTTCAGGATTCGATGTCGCGCTTTTGACTGCACGAAAGGGTCTTTTGCGGATATACGGGAAAAAAAAAAAATTTTCGGAGCTTTGGGCCTTAATTGCTTACAGGTCCTTATTATTTTAATTTTTAGCACAAAAAGTCTCGATCACGGGCCATAGTTTATAGTTTTGGACCGACTTTACCATTGTGTTGGCTTGGCTTAATAAGCCGGCGTGCAGTTGGTCCACCTTTGTGGCCAACCGCGTATCTAGCATCTCCAAAAGCAGCGATGCCCAGCGCTGGTCACATGTGCGTTCCGAGGACAACCCCGCAGATCTGGCAAGCTGAGGAGTCTCCGCGGCCGAGTTATCGGCCTCTGGTGCATGGGCCGGACTGTCTTTTGCGTGATCCCGAGTGCTGGCCAACTCTCATTAGTGAACTTGCTGACACTCAGCTGGAGTAACGAGTCCAGTGTCGTTAGCGAGCGATTCTCGGACTATGGTAAGGCTCTGCGAGTCACCGCATACATCTTACGCTTCGCTACCTAAACGACTTCAAAGCCCTCCACGGTCCATCTCAGCAATGACGAATTGCTATTCGCTGAGCGGGCCTTGATTCGGATCTCACAGCATCGAGAATACACCTTGGTGAAGGGCGACCCCTTCCTCCATCCAACACTTTACTCAATTTGAACCCATTTCTCGACCAACATGGGATACACCGCTCATGTGGACGACTCCGAACCGTTGAATCCCTCCGTTACGACGAGCGTCACCCTGTTCTCCTTCCCTATAGTACCCACTTTACGCGCCTGCTCGTCAAATTCGCTCATCGCAACACGCTGCATGGCGGCAACCAGCTAATGGTGCGGTATCTGCCTACCAAGCTCTGGATTTCACGGATTAAGAATCTGGTGAAGTCCCGCTTCAAGGGGTGTAAAGTTTGCATCGTTCATCGTCGACGACAGCAGACTCAAATGATGGGTGATCTGCCTAGAGAGCGCATCACTTATTCCCGACCTTCACCCATACGGGCATTGACTACGCAGGCCCCTTCGATATCAAAAATTATACCGGGCGTGTGTGTCCTATTAGGCAATCCATGTCGAGGACATTTCTCGCAGCCTTTTCATGGTTGGTCGCACGGAGACAATGTCCACAGCGCATTTACTCCGATAATGGCAAAACCTTTGTAGGAGCCTCGAAGTTGCTCGAAAAGGACTTTCTGGACGCCACCAAGCAGAGTATCATGAATTCATTTCCCCAGCATATTTTATCCTGGCACTTTATTCCGCCGAGCGCCCCCATATGCAAGGACTGTAAGAGGCTGGGGTCAAAGGTTGTAAAACCTTATTTTACAAGCTTACGTCTAACGTTTAGTACACGTTCGAGGAACTTTCCACTCTACTGTGTCAAATCGCGGCGTGTCTGAATTCTCGGCCAAGTTCTTCCATGAGCGAGGACCCAGAGGAGCTGCTGGCATTGAGCCCGGGACATTTCCTTATTGGAGGACCTCTCTTATTCATTGCTGAGCCTGAGATCCTGGTCGAGCCTATGTCCTTAATCAACCGATGGCAGCGACTTAAGGCAATCCAGCATGCCTTCTGACCCTTTGGAACAACGAATACCTTAAGGACCTCCACAAACGGAATAAGTGGAAATCGCCTCCTCGTAGTCTGCAGACAGGCGACGTCGTGATCGTGTTCGAGGATAACCTCCCCTCCAACGAGTGGGGCTTAGGACGAATCGAACGTACTCTTCCCGGGGCTGATGGCCTCGTCCGAGTAGCTGATGTCAAAACAGCGCGTGGATGGAAACTCATCTTGCTGCAAGACAACGGCGGTCCTGAGGCTAAAGAGCTATCTATAATGGTTCCCTCATCTTCTATGTTCTTTCCGGATGTCCTCGTCTCCGTTCATGTGATTAGTTCCAACCTTCGCTTTCCCCTCCGTAATTTCTTTTAGTTTCAGTCCTTCACACCGTCTTTCTACATCGACTTGGCCCCCACGTGTTTGCCGCACCGTAGCAGCCATAATCTCCTACCGATGCCGGGTCTGCCGGCATTGTCAACGGTTTCTGAACCTGGAGTAGTCACGGATGCCGACGGTGCGGGCAGAATCATCACACGCTGCTCCTTATGGTCGGCTAACCACCCAGGGGACGCTCCCTAGCCCGTCGTCGCAGCCAGTCATCGTCTCACGGCGTGATGTCCCATCTCCGCTTCGCAAGATAGCGCTCCTGTGCTCACACTGTCCTCACTGCTTCGAGCCAGGACGACGACAGTCATGCCAAAGACAGTCATCTGGTTGCCCGGTCCCTGGGGCTGACAGTGACCAAGGTCGACAAAGCTTGACCAGTGTCGACGAAGCTTGTGCGGTCGTCGTAGAATCGTAACATCATTTTTCGAGTAGAGGATTATCTGCTCATCCGCATTTTCATCCGGGAAGTGTCGGATTCGGTCCGGGGCAAACTCTCCAATCTGGTCTTGGCCGATCCCAATTTTTATCCTGAGGTCATCCAACTAGGCTGAGTGCCCGGTCATAGTGGTACTCCCGCAGCGCAAAGTACCGGGTTCGAATGGGTCGTCTCCTGCTCCTGTGGCATCTAAGCGCTCCAGGACGTTGCCGGTCCTGCGATCGAACTTATGCAAATGATAGCTGTAAAAATGATCGACCAAAATAATCAAATTAATGAAAAGGATTGCACTGAAAAGAATAGAATTTCTAAAATTGATGGCAAACAAACGGATAGAGTTAGAAATAAAAACAATGCTAAAGCAAAATTTTTGGAAAAAATAAGAGGAAAAGAAAAGAAAAGATATGATAGAAAGGAACGGTTCAAGATGAACAAATGTAAAAATAGTGTTGGTGTTTAAATTATATAAAATAAGATAACAATAAGACAATCATAATATAGAAATATATGTCAAGTTAGTATGTAACCCGATTATAGATATCGATGGCTCATCAGTCATAAGTAGATTTGAGATGGTCAGCAGTTAACAATAAAGACCTAGTTAATTAAGCTGCTATGGAATAAAGACGTATTTTGCTGACCTAACACTATGTCGAACTATGCACTGGTGAGCTCTCTATTTTTACTATAAAAGAAATGCATTATTCTTAGTAAGATCAGATACAAATTGTAGTTACATCGGGTGTGCATCGCTGTGTCTTTGGCCCCCAATCTCTACCTTTGTAATCTCACTCCGAAGTCCACCCAATTTATGTGTTGGTTGCGACAACCTTTAGTCACTGTTTTATGTGCTAGTGCCTATATATATATATAAATAAATAAACATTTAATAACGTCAAGAAATACTAACGTCTTTCATTGAACAAATAGTAAATAAGGATCGTAAAGATGATGTACCTAAAGATGAAAAGGTTAATGATAATAGTGCAGGCATGTCAAGAAAAAACAAAAAGATCGGTCAAAAATTTAGAGGATGTGAGGAATGAACAATCAGCGCTTAAAATATTGTCATTCGAGCATCCCGAACCTAACAAGTGTAGTTTGCTAAAAATCAACGATAATTGTAATGTTAGGTTAAGAAAGGAACTCATGAGTTCTTTACAATAAAAGTTAAGCCCAAGTGAAGAGTATATTAAAAATGGAATTATTCGTATAAGCGAATCAGAGTACGTATCACCAATAGTACCAATTAAAAAGAAATTCGGAGAACTAAGAATGTGTGTAAATTACCGAACCCTTAACAAGAACATGCTCAAAGACAATTTCTTTAGGGTCCGGTGAGTGTGTGATGAAATTAAAACGCGCGAGAACTTCGGTTAAAATTAAAGGTGTTCGGATTAAAACTCGTACTGGCTTGAATATGGCGATTCACAGGAGAACCCCTCGTCACCCTCCTCAGTATGACCGCATTCGGTTTTGGGAAAAAACCCTACCCCTCACTCTCTGCTGTTCACCCGGTGGCCTGAACATACCGCCCCCCTTGCAACAAGTTGCAATTGCCGCGCTGGACATGTCTAAGGATGGGGGATGGCAGCGTTCTGGATCGCCAAGACACGGGTGGTGATGGAGGGGGAACTTTGGATGCCGATGGAGTAGGCGGCACGATGGCTGATGACCTCTGGATAGAAGTCCGAATGAAAGGCGGGTGCCTTTCGGGTTTTTGCTCTTTGGGTTGGATGTACGCGACTGAGCTGTCGATGTGCAAGAGCGTGTGGTGTTGCTTGCCACATCGATGGCATCCTGCTGTGCTCCTGCAGGAACCATTGGAATGCTCGTGAGCCAAACAGTACGGGCTGTATCCGTTGCTCAAGACTACCCGCAGCCTGTCGTCAGCTCGTAGTCCTCGAAACTGTCGGCACAGACGGAGCGCGTGTGCCCCTTGACAAACGCGGCACCTGAAGCAATTGGAACTGCGTTCTAAATCGGATGGTGCTGCTGTCCTTAGAGACATCTTCGGACTGCTGGAGGAGGTGGACCGAGACCTTCTGGATTTTCCAGTAACGGATCCACAGAGAACCCATCCGAACATCGTCTCGATCCCCACGAAAGAATCACCAACATTCTTGATGATTCGTTCCCCAAGGATAGTGGGAAGGAGCTCGGCTCCAAGCACCAAATCCACAGGAGCTCTTTGGGGAAATTGCGGATCAGCGAGCGGAAGGTCAAGAGAATCCTGCTTCACCTTATTCGGGACGGCGCGGGACGGAAGTGCTTCAGCTACACTAGGCAGCTCCACGGCGACTGCTTGGAACTGTCGCAGAGGTTCGTCAGGAGGAGAAATCTGTAATCGGCACACTTTGTCGTCGCTACCAGCATCGCATTGCTCAATGCCGCGAATGCTAGTTGATACTTTGCAGCTTGGAGGATTAATCAATTCAAACATTCTTTGGGAAATAAAGGACGCTTCGGATCCCATATCAATTAAAGCGCGGATTTGAAACTGCTTGCCACGATGATGAATAGTTACCCTCGCAGTACCCAGGAGGCCAGTGTTGCGAGTGGAGGCGAAGTAACTTCCCACGTTTACATGAGGGCTGCTGGAAGAATCGGCGGACGCAGGATTCGGAATTATACAAGCATCAGGTGCTGAGCTCTCTTGCACTTGAGCGGAAAAGGCCTGAGCTCGTGCCGTAGGATTTCGGCTTACGGATGGAAAGGTCTGACCGCTAGAGCTTGGTTGAAGGACATCTGTGGCCTCTACTACACGGTGGCGATCAGTTAGGAATCCATTCAGGTCGTCCCAGGATGAGACGGCGGTCTTATTTGGAACGGACTGTTCCCACAACAGAAGGGTGGATTTGGGCATTTTGCTCGTACAGATTGCTATGAGAAGGATATCCCAATTGTCTGTACGAGCCCCGGAACGCTCAAGACCGATTAAGCAACCTTGAATTGATGTCTGCAGTTTTCGCAACGCTTTGCCAGACTCTTGTGTTACAGCTGGGATCTGTAGAAGCTGCTTGGCTTGGCTCATAATCAATAATCGATTATTTTCGTAGCGCGGAGTGAGGTCATCCCACGCGGACTGAAACCCTTCATTGGTCAAGGGTTACCTAGAAACAACGGCTCTGGCTTCACCGCGAGTTTTGCAACTTAAGTGGTAAAGTTTCTCCACTTGTGTTAGGCTTGGATTATGGATAAAAATCGCGGTAAACAAATCATGGAATGTAGGCCAGGCTGTCTCCGTTGAAGATTTCGACTTCGCACGGGGGAACTGTGTGGCTTTGATGGGTGGAATCGACGGAGAGCCTGACTGGTGGGGGAGCCATTTTCGCGGACAACTGCTCGATTCGCTCTCCGAACAAAGTCCCGCCTCGCACATATACCATATAACAATATTCATGTTTAATTGTAGCTATGTGCTTCGGACTATCTTCGTTCTTTTGAGCAGTCAAGGCTTTATAGCATCGCGAAAACGACTTTTGCCCAAAGTGACTTAAGCTGGTCTAAATGTATTTTAATGGAGACGAGTGGCACATCGTCAGCTAAAGCCTGGGCCTCGCACCCCGTGTTCGGTTTAAAACTCGTACTTGATTGAATATGGCGATTCACAGGAGAACCCCTCGTCACCTTCCTCAGTATGACCGCATTCGGTTTTGGGGAAAAAACCCTACCCCTCACTCTCTGCTGTTCACACGGTGGCGTGAACACTGACGAAAGCTGGATTTTTGTTCAATTTTAAAGTCGACAGTTCAATATTTGGGATATGAGGTGAGCGCAGATCAAATTCGTCCGAATCATTTAAAAACTTTAGCGTTAACTGCTCTACCGCCCTCTCAGTCGGTCTCTAAATTTAAGACAATTTATTGGATTGGCGTCATATTTTCGGCAATTTATGCAAGGATTTTCTTATTTCATGAAGCCATTGTATCTGTTCGCATCAGAAAAGATGATTTTATTTGGAAGCCATTGCATGAACAAATAACGCAGAGAGTTGTTTCTATCCTTACACAGAAGCCAGTTTTAATTATTTTTGACCCATAATATCCGATCGATTTGCATACTGATGCAAGTTCTCTTGGATAAGGTGCTATCTTATTACAATAATAAGCCTCATGTCGTTGAGTTTCTCAGTAAAGCTGCTTCACCTGCTGAGTCACGATACCATTCTTATGAATTGGATACTCTTGCGCTTGTTTTGGCTATAAAGCATTTCCGTCATTTTTTAACAAGTAGAGATTATGTTGTCTTTACCGTTTGCAATTCGCATCAAGAAGCAAACGTGAACTATCTCCCAGAGTCCAAAGATGGTGGGCTTACTTATAGTCAATCTCATTTGATTTTCAGTATAGGGAGAGTAAACGAATGGCTCATGCTGACTTTGTTTCTAGAAATCTCCCATCCGCATTTGCGATTGTTACTTGTAAAATTTCTAAGAAACGAGTCAATCTGACAAAGATATCTAGTGAATGGCTTATGGCTGAACAGCGCAAAGACTCCGATATTACTAATATTGTAAATAAATTAAAAGATAATTTTCTTGCCGAGGATATTGCGAAAACTTACGAGCTAAGAGCAGGAATAATTTAACGGAAAATTCAGAGAAATGGTAGATCGATCAATGCCAATTGTTCCAAGAGCAATAGTACAAGTATGCTCACAAAGATATAAGAAAGTTGACAAAGGAGCATGTTCCAGTTATACTAGAAAGTAGTGAAGAGAATTTAAATGATTTTAAAAGAAACTGTTGAAAGAGACAGCAATGAAATAATCGAGAAAAAACATTTTTGAGAGAGGTAGTAACTTGTCGAAAAGAAAACTGTTGAAAGAGACAGTATTGAAATAAGTGAAACTGTTGGAAGAGACAGTATGGGTGCGAAAACTTGAGAGAATTTGTCATAATGCAAGCACAAGTGCAAAAGAAATGCATGGCGTGTGACGCATAAGAGTATGGAAACCGTTGAAAATAGCTGTTGAAATAGAGATGGTATGGTAGCTGTTGAAAGAGAGAGAATGGTAATCCGACTAGGAGAGACGATGGTTATGCGTCTAGGAGAGACGATGGTTATCCGTCTATGAAAAACGAGATCCGTAAGATAGACGATGAATTAAGTTTGCAAAATTTGAAATTAAAATTTAAAAAATTACACGAGGACGTGTTAAGGTCAGGATTGCATTGAATAAGATACACGATGAATTAAGTTTGGAAAATTTGAAATTAAAATTTAAAATATTAGACGGGGACGTATAAAGGTCAGGATGGCCGTGCGGATAGTGTAGATTAAGTCTACTAGTTAGTTGACAGGTGATACCGGGAATGTTTCTGGGAATGTTGAGTTTGCAGGATGACAAGCATCTATGCTTTAGAAACATATTTAAAAGCAAATCAGTCTTCAGGTCTTTTTACAGTTAGTAAAGCCTTTTGCTTCTTCTTTACTTCTTGTACATGTATTCTCGTCGTTGGCTCATCTTAAAAAGTGTTCTTCTTCTTCCTTCTTTAAATGGCAGCTGGGACAACTTAACGGCATTTTATAGTTGAATAGCTGTCGATTCATCACCATTTCCATATCGCAGAGATTTCAACTTTCTTGTTCTCTGATTCTTCTAGGTATATGTCGGATAGTGTAGATTAAGTGACTAATACAGGGAATGCTGGGAATGTTGAGTTTGCAGGATGACAAGCATCTTTGCTTTAGAAACATATTTAGAAACAAATCTGTCTACAGGTCAGGTCCTATATAAAGGGGGGCCTCGGGCGGAATCTGGCTCGCTACCTAATATGACAGATAATTCATGGCGGGTGTTAATGGAAATGTAAAATAAAAAACAACAATTTATAAGGCAGAAGTGCTGCCTTAATTACAGATTAAAAATTGTAAACTTTTGTTCAAGAAACGATACATTTCCTAATGTAAACACTGATCCTAGTGGTGAAGATAAAGATAAATTAATAAATTGATTAGAAAACTACTTGTTTTTCATAAAGGGAATTCCTTCTTTTGCACTCAGTACAGGTGAAATGAAATTAGCAGACCCTAGAAAAATTGTTCAAAGAAAACCATACAGACTTAACCCAAATGCTAGAGAGCTAGTACGCGACAAGATTAAAGAGCTGTTAGAATGCAATGTCATAAGGGAAAGTTGCTCACCCTATGCAAGTCCAAGGAGGCTAGTGAATAAAAAGAATGGTTCTCATCGTTTGTACGTCGATTACCGTTAATTGAATGCTAATACAGTCTCAGACAGATATCCTCGACCCCATATAGCAGCTCAGATAGCTAGACTTCATGGAGCTAAATATTTCACATGTTTTGGTATGGCATGTGGTTATGACCCCCATGCATGAAAAATCAGTAGCGTGTACGGCTTTTGTCACCCCAGATGGCCAGTACGAGTTCTTGTTAATGCCGTTTGGACTCAAAAACGCACCATCCGTTTTTCAACGTGCAGTGATGCATTCCTTTTGGAGAACTTAAAAATACATACATACATACTGATGCAAGTTCTCTTGGATACGGTGCTATCTTATTACAATAATAAGCCTCATGTAGTTGAGTTTCTCAGTAAGGCTGTTGAGTCACGATACCATTCTTATGAATAAAGCAATTCCGTCATTTTTTAACAAGTAGAGATTTTGTTGTTTTTACCGATTGCAATTCGCATCAAGAACCAAACGTGAACTATCTCCCAGAGTCCAAAGATGGTGGGCTTACTTATAGTCAATCTCATTTGATTAACAGTATAGGGAGGGTAAACCAATGGCTCATGTTGACTTCTTTTCTAGAAATCTCCCATCCAAAGATGCGAGTAATACTTGTAAAATTTCTAAGAAACGAGTCAATCTGACAAAGATATCTAGTGAATGGCTTATGGCTGAACAGCGCAAACACTCCGATATTACGAATATTGTGAATAAATAAAAAGATAATTTTCTTGCCGAGGATATTGCGAAAACTTACGAGCTAATTTATCGGAAAATTCAGAGAAATGGTAGAACTTGATCTTTCCAAGAGCAATAGTACAAGTATGCTCACAAAGATATAAGAAAATTGACAATGGAGCATGTACCAGTTGTACTAGAAAGTAGTGAAGAGAATTTAAATGAAATGATTTTAAAAGAAACTGTTGAAGGAGACAGTAATGAAATAATCGAGAAAAAAAATTGTTGAGAAAGATAGTAATGAAGTAATTAAAAAGGAAATGCAAGCAGAAGTGCAAAAGAAATGTTTTAATCGTGGCGTGTGACGCATAAGAGTATGGAAACCGTTGAAAAAGACGGTATGGAAGCTGTTGAAAGAGATGGTATGGAAGCTGTTGAACTAGACTGTATGAATGTTTGAAGTTTCAGTCAGAAGAAATGCTGGGAATATGTTGACAAAAAATTATTTAAGTTTGGTAATTTGCATATGTGAAATATTGAATTGAATTGATTATGATTATGGTAAGAACAAATCTGTCTTCAGGTCAGGTCCCATATAAAGACCATATATAGACGGCTTCGGGCTAGAGAGCTCAGTTAACAAACCCCCTGGGAACTAGCCAGAACAGTTACAAATAAAAGTGGAAACTGTACAATACAAAAGTGCAGTTAACA
Organism: Drosophila insularis; assembly: GCA_018903935.1. Taxonomy (NCBI): domain Eukaryota; kingdom Metazoa; phylum Arthropoda; class Insecta; order Diptera; family Drosophilidae; genus Drosophila; species Drosophila insularis. The sequence continues at coordinate 103,740 of JAEIFP010001544.1, forward strand.
ACAGTCTTGGCGCCCCGACATATATATATTTTTGTGTATGTGTGTGTATGTCTGTTGATTGAAAGAAGAGAAAAAATATTAAGAAGTTGAAGCTCAGTACTAAGCTCTAGCAATTAAAGGAGGCAACAGTCAAAAATTTTAATTTCTTTTCTTTGCATTCATATTGACCTTTAAGTTTCTTACCAGTTTCAAGCAACTGCAATCCTTTGAATTTTATGGCACACATAGATTGTCATCTAATTAAAGGGCCACGACCATATGAAGTACAACACAAAAAGAATAACTCAAAAATAACTGAACAAAAACAGAACAGAAAAGCTTCTGCTCTCTGATGTGACGGTCGTGTTTTTGCATAGTTCCTGAGTTTTTATTAATATTTATTGTTTCTCTCAATTTTTAATTGTCCTTAGTTTGTTTACGCTTTCACTGGTGTTCTTTGCTTGACACCCTTGTGTTTTATTTCCATAGTTCGCCAAATTAAATAGTTTAAACAGTTTTTTCTGTTTCGTGATTAGTGTTTGGTGCATTTAATTTTTTTTCTTTTGTTTTTCTCTCTCGTCAATGCTTCTGCAGTTACTCTCCTCATCGCCCCCATCATGCCATCAGTGCTAGTGGTTTTGTTGTTCTCTCTGCTTTGTGCTTGTGCTTAGTTTGTCTCCCGCGTAATCATTTTGTAAGACCGCCTCTCAAAGCTCGGCTTATAACTGTTCTTTCACTCTAGCTGTCTGTTTGTTTTATTTGTAATTATTGATTTTTTATCCATAATTATCTATCTGCTGTGTATTTAAATTTTATGTATATAAATTTATTTATTTTTTTTTTTTGCCGTGTGTTTCTTTTGGCTTTTCAATGGCTTGTTGTCTACCTACTTGCAAGCATTCTGATCGTTTTCATGATCAGTATAGAGCAATATCTTGTTGGCTTTGTGATAATCTTATTCACTTAAAATGTGCTGGCCTCAATGGCCGCGACTACGACAAATTTTCTGGTTTGTCTGTGTCTAAGCCTGAGCTTGGCTTAATGCGCTGGATTTGCCCATCTTGTGCCAGCCAGAAGCTTGATTTTAGCCGTATGTATAGGGATCTTCGTTTAAAGTTTCTTTCTTTAAACAAACTGGCCAAACAGCTGTCTAACGAGTGTGAATCTAGCGTACATTTATTGTCGCAATTTAAGTTAGCAATTTAATTTCTGAGAAGTTGCCCAAGAAATGTACCCTTGAGTTGCCTCGTAAGCAGTCGCCACCACTCTCTATTACATCGTCTCCCATTTTACTTTCGCCTACACCATCTTCTTGTCCCTCTTTATGCTCTTCTTTTCAGATTGAAGTACCCATTAAAAGCCCTGGTGTACCTCAATCTATCCCTCACGGGAACTCTGATCAATCACAGGATCATGCTGGCTCTCAATCACTTGCGGATCCCAATGCTCCTCCGCCTCCACTAACTGTAGTGCCTCATCGCAAACAATTATTTATCTCTAGGCTTGCTCCAGATACTTCTGAGTCGTCTGTGGCAGCTTACATTGGTAATATATGCCCTGCTAAGGTTTTAATTCAAAAGTTTAAGTTTTCAAGACCTCGCGAAATCTCCTCTTTTAAAATTACAGTACCAAATGAGTATTTTTCAGCTATGGTTGACACTAATTTCTGCCCAGAGGACCTAGTTGTACACGAGTTTGCGCCCAAAAAGCGCTCCCGTCCGTTGCCTGTCCACCTTCCTAATTTATCTTCTGCTTCAAAAAACTAATAACGTCTAGTCTTTGCATTCATTATCAAAATGTAAAAGGACTTCTTACCAAGCTCTCGAACCTGTTCTGTGATAGCCAAACCTTTTCGGCTGACATATTAGCTTTCTCTGAAACTTGGCTTAACTCCTCTGTTTTGGATAATGAAATTCTTTCTAATAACTTTATTTCTTATAGGCTTGATCGTGTTGGTCGTCGTGGCGGTGGAGTACTCATTGCTGTTAACTCGAATCTGTGTTCAAGTGTCGTGCCGATTGATCTGCCCTTAGGTGTTGAGTTTATTTGCGTCGAAGTTACATGTTCCAACTTTAGCTTATATATTTCTTGTTCATATATTCCTCCAGCTTCTGATATCATGACCTATATGCACCATGCCGATGCTTGCAAACTATTTTTAATCTTCTTAAAGATCGTGATTTCCTTATAGTTTTATGTGATTTCAACTTGCCTAATATTTCTTGGCTTGTTGATGATAATCTATCTTTCTTAATTCCTTCATCCCACCATGTTTTTCTTGATTGCCTACTTGAATGTCCGCTATATCAGTTGAATTCTTTCCTTAACTCTTCTAAAAGAATCCTTGATCTTGTTTTTGTTTCTGATCCCACTGTTAGTGCTGTATCCCGAACACAGCCCCTAGTGAAACCTGAAGATCCTTATCACCCTACCATTGAAGTTACTATTTCTTACAATTCCGTTACTAAATCACTTAATAACATCGCAAATTCTCGTCGTAGATGTTTTCGTAAAATAAATTTCAATCTTCTTAATAGCCTTATTTTCTCTTTTGATTGTTCATTTCTATTTGAGTGCTGCGATATAGATTGTGCAGTGAAATTTTTCTACTCTGCTCTTAATTCTCTAATTGATAAATGCGTTCCTTATGTGAATGTCTCTACCGTCTCCAGCGCGCCAGTCTGGTTCACACGTAGGCTCTCTAATTTCCGTAACAATAAATCTAGATATTTTAAAAGATTTAAAAAAACTGGTTCTGTACTGGTTCTGTATTACTGTATAGCCAAATCTCAATTTTGTCTCTTAAACACTCAATGCTACAATAATTATATCGTTCGCTGTAAGGTTGAATTTTATAAGAACCCCAAAAGATTTTACAACTTTGTTAATTCCAAAAGACGCTCTAATGTACTACCTTCCACCTTCAGACTTAATGACCAGACTGCTAATAATGATTCAGATTTTGCAGATCTGTTTGCTAAATTCTTTCAGTCGACTTATTCTACTATTGTTTCGGATCCCACACCCTATTCCTTTTCAATACCACATTTAAATTGTGTGTTTTTTCCTAGTATTACTGAAGACTGTATTATCTCTAGCTTGTCATCTATGAAGTCTTCCTTCGTTCCCGGTCCTGATAATATACCTAGTTGCATCCTTAAAATGTGCTCGATTTCCCTATCTAAGCCTTTATCTCGGTTATTCTTTATATCGAGTGAGACTTGTAGATTTCCCGATATTTCGAAGGAGTCTTTTATTATTCCGCCTTTTAAAAAGGGTAGCAAATCGGATGTTTCTAACTACCGTGGCATTGCCAAACTTTCGGCAATACCAAAGCTGTTTGAGAAAATTATTAAGTCTTCCCTTCAACACCTATCCAGATCCACTATTTCTCCTTGTCAGCATGGCTTCATGAAAGGTCGTTCGTCGCTTACTAACCTTTTAGACACCATCGCTTCCGTATGAAGTGTCAAACTGATGTTATTTATACTGACTTTAGTAAGGCTTTCGATTCGGTTGATCATTCTATGCTTCTCGCGAAACTTAACAGTATGGGTTTTTCCCCTAAACTGTTGGCTTGGTTAAAGTCGTATCTTATTGGCAGAACCCAAAAGGTGTCTTTTCGTTCCTCAATATCTAAAACTATTCAAGTTAAGCCAGGTGTACCCCAAGGCAGTCATCTGGGCCCACTGTTATTTACCCTGTTTATAAATGATTTACCCTTGGCCTTGGTTCACTCACGCGTGTTCATGTTTGCGGATGACGTCAAGATTTGTTATTCCTATAATGATCCTTCTTTCCAACAGTACTTGCGATCAGATCTCGATGCGTTCTGTGATTGGTGCCACGTTAATAAATTACACCTTAATGCCTCTAAGTGTTCTTCTATGACTTTCAATCGTTTGTCTCCGTTCCTAATTCATTACTCTATTAAGTCTGTTCTGGTAGATTGTGTACCATCCTTTAAAGACTTAGGCGTTATGTTTGACCCAAAACTTTCATTTAATGTTCATATTGCTTCAATTGTCAATAGAGCATGCAGCCTTCTTGGCTTTATTAAACGTTGGGCCAAAGAATTTGATGATCCCTATGTAACAAAGGTTTTATACACTTCGTTAGTTCGCCCTATTCTCGAATATTGCTCGCCAGTGTGGAACCCGCAATATGATGTTCACCAGCGTAGTATTGAATCGGTACAGAAGCAATTCCTTAAGTTTGCGTTACGCGGTCTTAATTGGGACCCGAGTCTTCGCCTACCTTCTTATTCTGACAGACTTCTTATTAATCTTCCTTCACTTTACAACCGTAGGCTCGTTTTTGGCATTCTCTTTCTCCATAATATAGTATATTATTATTATTATATAATATAATTTCTGTATAGCAGAGCCGTTCATTCTAACCTGTGTCCCATGGGACATACCACAAACAGACTTGAATTTTAATGGAAGATGCAGCCAAATAGTTTGCTAGTGTATATGTGTGTGTCGCCATTAAGTCATAACTCAAGGAGAGAGAGAGAGAGAGAGTTATGTCCTCTTTCTACAGTTTGGCTGAAGCAATTGCTTCAATTGCCAGATTAATTATTTAATGTACTTTTCGTTTTTTGAGAGGTAGATTGATTTATCATTGATTTTAGTGCCAAATGCAATTAGTGGTTAATAAATTAGTTAAACCTTTTGCTAAGTAGTAAAATTAAATTCATTGAATTTTTTAATAGACGAAGATGGAATGCCCACAATGGTTTAAAAAAATCTTTGTGGCTTGCATAATAAAAAAAACAATTGAATAGAAAAGAAATATCTAGAAAATAATTGCATAACAGAAAAGTCAATTAACGTCACAATAAAGAATTTTTCATTGATAAATGGCTTTAGTTAGAATAGAGTCTTAATCTAATTAGTTGACGTTATAAGTTGAAGTATGTTAAGTTTGTAATTTTGGATATACAATTTACATATTTATAATAAATTAATAAATTATAATAAATAAAATAATCAAAGAAAAAATCCCGTTTTGTAGGACCATTCACAAACTTAGCAGTAAATTAAATAATTTAATACAATTTATAATAATTTTATCAAAGACTATGATTGTAATGGAATAATTTATTTTGGTGAGTATAAAGTGAGTATATAACTCTTTCAAAAAGCGCTTATAAGTGTAGAAACACCAGCGGCTATGTTTTTGACAATGTTGTCAACTAGCCCGTCCGACGAAGCTTGTCTCTCCAATTATGCTGAATGGCATTGTTTTCAATTAAATGTTCTTCAATTAAACAAATGATAACTGCTAAGTTAGTCGGTAAAAGAATTAACAATGTAGTTTTATTGAAAGGTATTGGCAATGACAGCATTTGTATGTAGTACATTGCAAATACTTAGGAATGTAGAAATTTACAATCATTGTATCGAAATGCTATTCCATGTTTTGGGTGATAGATATTTGAAGAACGAAATTGTGATAGGTCGAGAAATATTATCGCGGAGTTTTCATGTCATTCATGTCACCCGGAAAATATGAAATTAATTACAGATTAAAAATTGTAAACTTTTGTTCAAGAAACGATACATTTCCTAATGTAAATTCTGATTCTAGTGGTGAAGGTAAAGATAAATTAAAAAATTTATTGGAAAACTACTCAGTTTTTCACAAAAGGAATTCCTTCGTTTACACTCAGTACAGGTGAAATGAAATTAGCAGACGCTAGAAAAATTGTTCAAAGAAAACCATATAGACTTGGCACAAATGAAGGAGAGTTAGTACGCGACAAGATTAAAGAGCTGTTAGAATGCAATGTCAGGATGCTAGTGAATAAAAATAATGGTTCTCATCGTTTGTACGTCAATTACCGTCAATTAAATGCTAATACAGTCTCAGACAGATATCCTCGACTCCTTATAGCAGCTTAGATAGCTAGACTCCATGGAGCTAAATATTTCACATGTTTTGGTATGGCAAGTGGTTATGCCCAATTCCCATGCATGAAAAATTAATGTTCACATCAGAAAAGAATGATTTTATTTGGAAGCCAGAATATGAACAAATAAGGCAGAGAGTTGTTTCTATCCTTACACAGAAGCCGGTTTTAATTTGCATACTGATGGAAGATACCATTCTTATGAATTGTATACTCTTGCGGTTGTTTTGGCTAATGCTTTGCATTTCCGTCATTTTTTAACAAGTCGAGATATTGTTGTTTTTACCGATTGCAATTCGTATCAAGAACCAAACGTGAACTATCTCCAAGGGTCCAAAGATGGTGGGCTTACTTATAGTCACTCTCATTTGATTTACAGTATAGGGAGGGTAAACGAATGGCTCATGCTGACTTCTTTTCTAGAAATCTCCCATCCACAGATTAATACTTAGTACAAGTATGCTCACAAAGATATAAGAAAGCTGACAAAGGAGCATGTTCCAGTTGTACTAGAAAGTGGTGAAGAGAATTTAAATGAAATGATTTTAAGAGACAGTAATGAAATAATCGACAAAAAAAAAATGGTGAGAAAGATAGTAATGAAGCCATTGAAAAGCAAACTGTTGGAAGAGACAGTATGTGTGCCTGAAAGGCTGATTATAAAACATGAAAGAATTTGTCATAATGCAAGTACAAATGCTAAAGAAATGTTTTGGAAACCGTTGAAAGAGATGGTATGGAAGCTGTTGAAATAGACAGTATGAATGTTTGAAGTTGTAGTCAGAAGAAATGCAAAATTGTTGTTGAGAATATGTTGACAAAAGATTAATTAAGTTTGGTAATTTGCATATGTGAAATATTGAATTGAATTGATTATGGTAAGAATAAATGTTAAAAGTTTGTATGAAAAAAATGTTGAGCCTAATATTTTATCAAATGTTAATTACACGAGGACGAGTGAATGTCAGAATGGTTATCCGTCTAGGAGAGATGGTTATCCGTCTAGGAGAGACCAAGATATACGATGACCGTGTAACGGTCAGGATGGCCGTGTCGGATAGTGTAGATTAGGTGTCTAATAATTCAAAGCCTACTAGTTAGTTGACAGGTGTGTCAATTGTGAGTCATTACCTTTGCAGCGGCTACAGACTGATACCTATAATGGTGCTGAGAATGTTGAGTTTGCAGGATGACAAGAAACATAGAAAAAGATTTAGAAACAAATCTGTCTTCAGGTCAGGTCCTATATAAAAGCCGTCTTCGGGATAGAGAGCTCAGTTAACAAACTCCCAGGGAACTAGCCAGAACAGTTACAAATAAAAGTGGAAACTGTACAATACAAAAGTTAACAACAGTCTTGGCGCCCCGACATATATATATTTTTGTGTATGTGTATGTCTGTTGATTGAAAGAAGAGAAGAAATATTTAGAAGTTGAAGCTCAGTACTAAGCTCTAGCAATTGAAGGAGGCAACAGTCAAAAATTTTTATTTCTTTTCTTTGCATTCATATTGAACTTTAAGTTTTTTACCAGTTTCAAGCAATTGCAATCCTTTGAATTTTATGGCACACATAGATTGTTATCTAATAAAGGGGCCACGACCATATGGAGTATAACACAAAAAAAAAATAACTTAACAACGTTGCATTGCAACGGCTGCGTCCTGGTCCTGTTCGCTTTTGGGCTGGGCTCTGCATCCTGCACTGCTCTGCTCTGGTCTGGTATGCTCTCTGTTATGCTTACCAATTTTTAATTAAATAGCTTTCATCAGGACTTGCAAAATTTTCGCCAGTGTATATGTGTGTGTCGTCATTAAGTCATAACTCAAGAGAGGGAGAGTTATGTCCTCTTTCTACAGTTTGGCTGAAGCAATTTGGGAGGTAGATTGATTTATCATTGATTTTAGTGTCAAATGCAATTAGTGGTTAATAAATTAGTAAAGCCTTTTGCTAAGTAGTAAAATGAAATTAATAAAATCAATGTACTTTTCGTTTTCTGGGAGGTAGATTGATTTATCATTGATTTTAGTGTCAAATGCAATTAGTGGTTAATAAATTAGTAAAGCCTTTTGCTAAGTAGTAAAATGAAATTAATAGAATTTTTTAATAGACGAAGATGGAATACAGAAAAATCAATTAACGTTACAATAAAGGATTTTTCATTTAAAAATGGCTTTAGTTAGAATAGAGTCTTAATCTAATTAGTTGCCGTTATAAGTTGAAATTTGTTAAATTTGTAATATTGGATATACAATTTAGATATTAATCATAAATTAATAAAATATAAGAAATGAAATAATCAAAGAAAAAATCCCGTTTTGGAGGACCTTTCACAAAGTTAGTATATTAAATAATTTAATACAATTTATAATAATTTCATCAAAGACTATTTTTCTAATGGAATAATTAATTTTAGTGAGTATAAAGTGAGTATATAACTCTTTCAATTAGCCAAATTGTTGACCCAAATCAAATTCATCAATTCAACATCTGATTCAATAGTAATTTCAAAAGGCATCTTGAGGGTCAGAGTGTAAGACCTAGCAAGAGTTTAACATGAAGTTTAGCATAAATTTGCTGGTGAAATGTAGTCTTTAATATTATCTGTAATATCTCACATTCTAAATCCATATTTATTATTATAGAGTGCGGAAAACACATTACACATCTGTTTTACACTATCCTAACGGTAAGACTAAAGCATTTTAGAAGTATCCTTTGTGAGGTGTAACCAATAATATTTTACAGATTCCCCCGACAAGAAAAATCCAATATTTACACTGTAATTAACTTAAATAGTTTTAGAAATTTATATTGCAGTCTGCCCTCGTAACAGTCGAAAGGTTGGACACAATAAATCGGCTATTGAAAATATAAATTTGTGGTTTTGTTTATTAGTTAATCTGTTTTAAAATGAAACCTGAAGCCAATGTGCAATGGCTAAGTAAATTTATTTCTAGAGAGCTTGCCAATTTAACATTTTAAAGAATTTATAATGAAAGTATTTCTCAATGAAATGGAAAGATGACTTTAATTTGGAAGCATTGCTATTTTCTTTCATTGATTCGGAGTAGCTGGTAAAAATTCTTCTTCCTTTCCATTGTCTCTGCAAGTCCAATTCATAGTTCGATGCTTGTCAGGTAAAATCAAGTGTCTTAAAAATTTCATAATTGGTCTTGTCATTAAATTTGGTTAAAGGAAAAACTCACATTACAGTCTACTGCCTCTTGCAGTTTCTGTTTCCTGCTTTAATAGTTGTTGTAGCTGGTGTGCAGCCTAAACTGCAATGCAGCTGAAGAAAACCATTTGTGTCACTCGTAAATTTTCAGGGCGGCAACGAGCCGCCATCCTATCTTTTGTATTTTTTTTTTTTTTTTTGCTTTTCTACATTTTAATATGTTGCCAAGTGGCAGTCATTGGCTTTTCCAGTTTGGTTTTCGAATTTTCAAATGTGGCTCAACAATTTTGTTTAATTTACTACCATGGAGGAAGAGGAGGAAAGAATTTGGAAACTGAAATACAGCAGTGTAGTATATCCATACCAAAAATCATTCAACACAAAGAGCTCAACTTGTAACACTTTGTTGCAAGTATAAACAATTAAATATGTACGCAATAAAACATAAGTGTGCACTTGAATATGTTTATGTGTATACATTAATATATTCACATAAACATACCTACATAACTATACAGCTAAACATTATCATATATGTATGTACATTTATATATGCGCCTACATTCAGCAAAGCACAGGTGTAAAATGAGCTAGTGCCAAGCCAGCGTGTGAACGCTGACCATGCACTCTGATGCAAGCGCCCCAAATAATACGTATGTATGTACTGACACCCTCTGTGTCTTTTGTAGCTGTTGCAATCTATGCAACAATAGGTTAAGTCAAAGAATATTTTTGGAATAAAAATCAATCGGAAGAAGACCACAAAACTGAACTGACGTCTTCATTTATTTAATATTCATAACAGTGGAACCCGGTCATTGCATGGCGACCGTGACAATAGGCCAAGACAAGGCCTAAGGACATCGAAGGACCCAGGACTAAGGATATCTAGGACCAAGGAGAAAATTTTGTGTACGTATGTGTGTGTTTTAGTAAAATAAAAGAAAGAATATATAAGCACGAAAATGAGAAACGGTAACGATGGATAACTACTTTGAAAGAGTTACCAGACGGAACCCGGGCTTAAGAGTTAACAATTGAGGTGTTTAGAAGTGAACACAGCCACTCCCCTCAAAGCTCGCTAACTCTAGTGCAAATAAGAATTGTGTACTCAGAACAAACTGAAGAAAGATTCCCAGTAAAAGGAGACACAAGAATACAAATGTGCTTCTTATTGAGTGTACCAAATATATGCTGCTACACAAATGCAGCAGATACTTTCCATTTCTACTTGATGGAATAAAAAAAAGAGGAATTAAAAAAAAAATCAAATAAATACAAAATAATCAAAAAAAGAGGACACACACAAAAATATAAATTAACAATAGAAAAAAAGGCAAGTGCTGATGACTAGCACCGAACCGTCGCATCCAGAGGACTTGGATTTCCTGACGGCTGTACCTACCGTACAAAGGGACCCACGACTCCTCGAAGAGGTACTAGGGGTGTGTCCAAACGAGGGACCACGCCCACTCACGATAGCTGAGTACCGGGCTCGCCAAGCAAAGAAAAAAGAAGACCACAAAAGGAAGTCAAGAGGAGGAAAATACGCCAGGCTAAGGCCTGAGAGGAAGCTCCTCCAGGACCTCCTCCACACAGGACTTGACGACAAGGACCGACAGCACTACACAGAGTGTTTAATGAACAACACGGCCCAACTTCGCCAAAGAGCGAAGACACGCAATGAGTAAATAATTCGCTTGCCTCTTTTTATAATTGAAATTTAATTTAAATATTAAGATAATATAAGCATGTACGAGTTTGCACTTGTTGCACAGTACAACTACTAACCAACCATCGATAGGCTATTACTAAAAAAACATGCGTAGGCATAGATTAAACCATTGTTTAAGTTGTAAGCCTACGTATGTCTACTCTTCTATCTTTCCACGTCTCTGGCTCACTGTGCAAAACACAGTTGAGATAATTTTTCTCTCTCTCAAAATTTTAAATTAAATTAATTTTTAATTAATTAAATTATATTAAAACAAAAAAAAAATTATATAACAATCGAATCCAAAAAAAAAAATTTTTTTCTATCAAACCAATAGAAAACAGGTCTAAACGACCAAAAAAACAAAATTTTCTTTTGCTAGAAAGATGGGTTCTCAAGAATCCAAGATAGACCACCCAACGGCTAATGTCGTTAACAGCGTTAAAATAGTAGATCACGAGGAAAATTTAGAAGAAATAGGGACAACAACAGCTAACAAGCTATCCTAGTATTAGTAGCCTTAAATCTGGCTTTGAAATTATATGCAATGCATAATAAAATAATTAAGAAAAAATATCAGAGTAGAGCGGATGGCCTAAATACAGTATAAGAATGGGTCGAGTAGAACTTAAATATTTAAATAAGCCGCAAATGCATTCTATAATGACTGCAAACAAAAGGCAAAATCCGTATTAAAAAGATATAATATTGAATATAAACAAACAATTGATTTGGAAATTTCAATATCACTGGAAGACAAAAACCAGTTAACGGCTGAAGAAGAGATGGATCAAGAAGAACCATCAGTGAGTTTAGATCAAACAAAAATAACTCTTAATAAACCAGCCATTTCGCCAAGAAACGCAAAAATGACTTAAACAGTCACTGATTTTTTAAAGATGGCCTCAAACCTTATTCCACGGTTTGATGGCAGAGGAGAAAATCTAAAGAGCTTCATGGACGCATTGAATTTGATAAATTCAACAGCAGTGTACCTAAAAAAAACAAAACTAAAAGGTCACACAAGAAATTTGATAACCTCTGAACAGACAATAGAAGAGAATATAAACAGTATTGCGTCAAATGTAAAAATGGAGTCAGTAGCGTCAATAACGGCAAAAATCAAAAACCTACCCCAGAGAAACAAAACGGCAAGTCAATATGCCCAAGAGATTGAAAAGCATACCGACTCTCTGGAAGGCGCCTTTATACACGATGGCACATCTGCCGAACTAGCTAAAAAGTATACACTTTCAGTCGCTACAGAGGCAATAACAAAGAACTACATAAACAATCAAGTATGTAACATACTAGGTAGCTCTAACAACGGAAATAGTAATGTACGACTTACTCAAAGTAATTCGGAAAACCAATAGATCCCTGCAGATATTTAGAAGAAACTGTAAATGTATACACATTCAATCTTAGCCTAAGTATTTTCATCAATGATAAAAACGAAAATACATACAACACATATACCTTCTGCTTAGATACAGGTGCAGACGTAAGATAATAATAAAAGATAATAAAATAATAATAAAAGAAAAAACAGATCCTTTTGAACATATAGATACTTCAAACACAATTGAAATATCCGGAATTGGTGAAGGTTCAATTACTTCCAAAGGTCTAACCCTTATAGAACTAAGACAAAATGAATTCATAATTCCACACAACTTCCATATAGTAGACGAAAGTGTTCCAATTCCATTTGATGGAATTTTAGGACTAGATTTCTTCAAAACATTCAATTGCCAATTGGACTTCAGTGATCCAAAGGATTTACTAATATTAAGACCAAATAATTTAAATTTTGCAATATATATCCCAATATTACACACTTTTGACAGCAATACCACAATCCTACCAGCGAGATCTGAAGAATTATGAAATTGTACAGACAACTGATGACGAAAGAAGTCAGTCAGTAATACAAAAACTAAAGCCAAACTTCCCAGCTAATAAATAACTAGACAAGTCGATTAACTCATTAAAGATAAAATAGTTGAACCGTCAGTGTCCGAGTATAATAGTCCGTTACTATATGGTACAGAAAAAGGGTTTACCAGGATCAGAAAAGAAACGATGGCGATTGGTAATAGACTATCGTCAAATAAACAAAAAATTGTTGTCCGATAAATTCCCATTACTAAGAATAGACGATATTCTTGATCAACTAGGCAGAGCCAAATATTTTTCATATCTAGATTTAATATCCGGTTTTCACCAAATAGAACTAAAAGATAAATCGCGAAGCATTACGTCATTTTCCACTAGCAATGGATCTTATCAGTTTACTAGACTACCATATGGTCTGAAAATAGCACCAAATTCCTTTCAAAGAATGATGACAATTGCTTTCTCTGGATTAAATCCGTCACAAGCATTCCTTTACATAGATGACTTGATAGTCATCGGCTGTTCTGAGGAACACATGCTCAAAAACCTAAAGGATATTTTTGACATATGCAGAAAACACAACCTAAAACTGCATCCAGCGAAATGTTCATTCTTCATGCACGAAGTGACATTCTAGGGTCACAAGTGTACCGACAGAGGAATATTACCAGATGACACCAAATACGACGTCATTGAAAAATACCCAGTACCAACAGATGCTGATAGTGCTAGAAGATTCGTATGTAAGAAAAACGTAGAATTCGTTTGGTCTGAAGAATGCCAAAAAGGATTTGAATATCTAAAATATCAAAGAAGCTAACATCGGCTGTGCCGAAGTTTATATACCCTTGCAGTCCATGGCCATAATATTTTTACATGTTCCAAACTCTTTTTCTGTATCTCAATTCATTAATGCACAGAACCTTTCAAATATCATTTCATTTTCTTCTTCTTCTTCCCCATCCCCTTTTACACGCAAACCGCGATTCGCACGCATACACATATACATAGTTAAGTAGCGTTGCGTCTGTATGTGTGCATGCGTGTGCTCTGTTGATTTGATGATGACGTAGTAGGCAGCAAGTTGAACCGATTTATATCGTCTGTAACTTGTGTATAACTTGTGTTCTATTTGTCCGATCAGATTCAAATTGGGATCTGAGATTTTATATGAAATACTATCATATTGGTAAATTTCATGGCGATACTCCAATTTTTGCAATTTTTGCAAAAATGTTTCCTCCAGAGCTATATGATATAGTGGTCCGCTTCTCCCAATTTTCATACTTTATTTTTCCCAGGTAATATAAAGCTCCCAAAAAAAATTTCATCCCGATAGCTCTGAAGATGGCTGAGTAAAACGCATACGCACAGACGGACGGACAGACGGACATGGCTATATCAACTCAGCTTCTCATGCTGATCAAGAATATATAATTAAATATCTGGTCTTTCCAAAAGGAAAAAAAAGATATTGTTTGTTCGAGTTAAAAGCGGGGACTTTATTCGTTGAACGAAAACTTAAAACTGAAGTAAAAAAATGTCTTATAGTAATATTTATAGGCTAAATTTGTGAGCCCTTAAATGGCGTGATCGATATTGATGCGAAATTGATGTGATCGATATTGTTCGGATTCATTGGGATATAGCGAGGGGTTTTTCTCCGCTGTAAAGATTGGAGTATCAATTTTGTTTATAATTTGGGATTCAATTTTTTCAACAATTGGGGTTTCGATTTTTTCTGTGGGAGCACGATTGTTATTTGATCGAAAATGCTTAATTAATAATTCTTGTGGCATTGCCTTAAACTTATAGATTAAGTATGTAATGAAACTTATTATAGTAAGTATAAAAGTGGTTAATGTAATGGTTTGGAATACAGTACAATATTTGGTGTGTTCGTTAATTATCTCTTTTGTTTGGATAAAGGAAATGGGTTCTAGCCTGGTGATATTGTTTGTTACATAAATGCTTTGGCTATAATCAAGCAATGAATTTATTATTGATATTTCGTTTAATTGTAAGGCACAATCGTAAATTTTTATTATGTTATTGCCTTCTATTATTAAGTCGTTGTTTACGCAATTTTGATTAAGTTTAGTTTTTGGTAAATTCCATGTTACAATTATGTTTGGTTCAATGTAATTAGTTTGAAAATTTTTATATGTTTTAGTGTATTTACAAATGGTTGGGATTTGATTCAAAATGCCTATTATACATTCATTAGTTTCTATTTGTTTAGCATTTTTATTAAACAAAGTGTTGTTGTCAAAATAGTATTTATCGTATGAATTTTCTGTCAAAATATTTTTATTTTCATCTGGATAAGGAAGTATCTCAATGATAGGGGTTTTTATTATTTCTTGAGGAATGTTTGAAATGATAAATATCTGGTTTGAATTTGGTTTAAGCCAGGTGGATGTTTTTGTATTCAATAGTTTTTCCGAATTAACATGACCTAAGCGATTATGTTTTAAAAGTTTTGGGTTGAAAATTCCTAGCCTAGTGAGCTGCATGCCCATTTCTATATCTTCGATGTATTCTGTGAAATGCTCAAAATTAAAGATTAGAACTTCTAATTTTACTGATTTTTCCTTTTCTTCCTTGAGGTTGTTTAGTACTTCTAAACCTTTATTAATAGTGTCTATTACGTAATTTAGTTCGTTTGCTTGTACGCTATTGCTTTCAAGATTATTTATTTTTTTCTTCTAATTTATCTTTATCGTTTTGATCAAGAGTACCAAAAAGATATTTGTATATTGAACCAATTCCGTTAATTAGTCCACGTTTGTTACGTTTTACAATTTGTATTCCATTAATTTCTCTACTTAGTTTTTCTGTTAGGTATTGAATATGGATTATGTCTTTAAATTCTTGTGCTTGTTGCATTAAATTGTTATATGTAATGTCTATTAGCGTTAAATTAACTTTGAAATAATGATATTCAAAGTTTGTAGGTAAATCCATGGTTCCTGTCTTAAATATTAAGTAACCGTTCGGTGCTTTTACTGGGTTTATGTCAATGGATTGGCTGCATGTTGATTTTAATGTTAAAAATAGCAATATGCACAAAAAAGCCATCTTGAGTTGTTGACCTGTAATTAATCAATTGTCGTATTTGCTTTTATTAACTTTCTTTTTCTTCTTGAATTTTGATTTGTAGTGTGTAACTTTTTGTCCTCTATTTCTTTCTTCATAATGTTTTTCATCTAACTGATTTATTTCTCCTGTCTTTTTGAATGGATTTGTCGTTTTTGACTTTACTAATGGTGCTTGTTTAAATCTAGTATCAATTTCGAAGTCGTGTCTATCTCTATTTAAATTGTTTATTTGAAGTATTTTATTCGTTTGGGTATTATAGTCGGGTGATCCTGCATAGATAAAGATGTTCGCTGGCGTTCGGTTAGTTGTTTTATGCCTCGTTTTATGGTTGAGAATGTTTTCAAATTTGATTAATTTATCTTCGATGTCATTTTCACTATTTATAATTCCGAGTTTTCCATTTACTGTTTTATGGAATCTTTCTCCGTCTGAAATGCCGTTTTTACTTGTTGTGATGTTTAACTTAACATTTTCTTCTTGTAGCCAATTCTTTAATGCTATACACAGAAATGCTGAATCTTTGTCTGATTTTATTTCTATTGGTTTGCCCATTTCAGTGAATACTTTCATAATTGCTCTCTTGGCTTCTAACCAATCTCTAGACTTTACTTCTACAAGTGTTGTAAATTTGGAGTAAATGTCAATGCATGAAAGGAATTGTAAATTGTCGATCATGTAAAAGTCCATGACGTATTTTTCTCTGATATAAAAAGTTTCTGGTGTTATTTCGAAAGTTAGTTTTGTATGTATTTCTATTTTCGGTCTTTGCTATATTGCATTCTGAGCATTCATTAATAATGTTTTGAATTAGGTTTTGAAAATCGTAGAAATAATATTTTTCTTTAAACAAATTAATCGTTTTTTCGATTCCTGGATGTAATAATTCTTTATGTTGTTTTAGGATTATTTCTTTGAATTCTGCAAACGTTTGAAGGTCCTCTAACTTAATGCTAGATTTCGAGGTTTTTGTATTTGCGTTCGATCGTACTATTTCAATAAAGGCTTGTTGGAATATGGGAAAATCTTGTTCATTATGAACAAGATATCTTACTGCAAAGATATCTTTTGATTATATCCCTTGCGTAAGCATTGGTCATTTCTTTGTATGTTATTTTTATGTTTGATTTATAAAAATAAGTTGTTGTTTCTGCTTTGTCTTCTGAACCTCTAATGAATTCTATTTGCCTGTTGAAATAATTAATGGGTTTTTCTACTATTGGAATGTAATTTCCATTGTCCTCATGAGCACTATGTATTGTGGCTGCGGTGCTTTCTGTTGATCCTAAAAAGTTTTCATCTGTTTTAATTCTGGAAAGGGCGTCTGCAACGTGATTCTCTTTTCCTGGTAAGTATTTTATTTTGTAATCGAATTCGTTCAATTTTATCTTCCATCATAGTAATTCCTTTTCTATGGCTGAATAATTAAGTTCATGTTCGTTAAGTGTTCTACTAGCATAAGAAATAGGTCTATGGTCCTGTGAGATGAACGCACCTAAAGCTAAATTGCTAGCATCTGTGGTTAAGAAAAAAGGTTTTTTGAAATCGGGATATGCAAGTATGGGATCGTTCATAAGGAGATATTTTAATTTCTCAAAGGATGAAATATAGTCTGGGTTGTTTATGTTAATCTTAGCTCCTTTTTTCAATCCGAGAGTTAAAGGTTTTGCAATATGTGCAAAGTTTGGTATAAATTTCCGGAAGAATCCACATAATCCCAAGAATGATTTTATTTCTTTTGGGGTTTTAGGGATAGGAAAATTTTGAATTGCTTTGACTTTATCTGGGTTTGGTTTGATGCCTTCTGTAGTTATGACGTGACCTAAAAATTCTGTTTCCTTTTTCAAGAACTCGCATTTATTTAATTGTAGTTTTAGATTAGCTTTTCGCAATTTAGTAAAAACCTTTTTTAGTGATGCCAAATGTTCTTCTAATGAGGTGGAATACACAATTATATCGTCTAAATAAACTAAACAATCTTTATAGATTAAATCTTCTAGTAAATTGTTCATACATCTTTGGAACGTTGCTGGTGCATTTTTTAACCCAAATGGCATTCGTATGTACTCGTAATGACCATGATTAGTGGAGAATGCTGTTTTTTCTATTGATTTGGGATCCATTTGGATTTGATGGAATCCTTTGGCGAGGTCAATGGTTGTGAAATATTGACATTTTCCAAGTTTGTCTAATATTTCATCCATTACCGGTATTGGGAACTTGTCATCGAGAGTAATCTCATTTAGACTACGATAGTCGATTACTAAGCGGAACTTTTGTTCCTTGGATGCGTCCTCTTTTTTAGGTACGATCCAGATTGGAGAACAATAGGGCGATTTCGATTTTCGATAGATTCCCTGTTCTATCGTTTCATTAATCTGTTTATTGACTTCTTCGTCAAAGATTTGTGGGTATTTGTATGGGTGTTTGTATATTGGGTCCTCATGTTTTGTATGAATAGAGTGTTTTATTGTACTCGTGAAAGTCAAAATTTCACCTTCGCGGTACTGAATGTCACTGAATTCGTACAAGACTTTTTTGAGTTTTTGTGTTTCTTCGTTGTTTAAATGGTCGAGTCTATACTCATTGCTTTCTACTATTTCATTTTCAATTGCAAAATTTGTGTCTGGGTCCCTCTCTGTAGGTGGGTCCAAACATTCTATGTTATGTTCGAAGAAGAACTTTCTTCAATATCTCTGAAATAAAATGTATGATTTCTTAGTTTTGCGTATTCTTCTTCATAATTTATCTGGGCTTTGCAGGCTTTTAGGAAAGTTCTTGATGGGCAGAACTTTCCTGTCGTATTTATTTGAAAATTTATGGATATAAAATTTTTGTTCTGTCGGACAAAGTTTGCACCCAGCAAGGAAAATGATTTCTTTTAATTCTACTGCTCCTTCAATCATGTGAATTTTGGAATCTCCTGAATAGGTTTTGAAATTAAAAAAGTTTTCGGACATTATATTTATTGAAGATCCTGAGTCTACTACACATCTCAAAGGTTTATTGTTCATTGTTATTCTGATGAAGGACTTGTCTCTATCTCTTCTTCCGATTGATCCGAGGCATTCTGATGTGTCCATTTTGCTAATTCCACTATTACTTTCTCTTTGCCTTTTTGTAGGCTGGTTTGCTACATTATTTTTTGGATACCTATTTTGCTGCTGATAATTCATTGGATTTTTGTTGAAACTCTTGGAAAAGTTGTTGGTTTTGTGTATCGGATTGTTTTGTTTGAGACGGAGTACTATTGGGTACAAAGGGTTTTCCACCTTTTTGGTTTTGATTTTGGTTTTGATTTGATTTTCTGTTTTCTGTTATACTATTCTCGTATAACCCTTCTTTTTGAGCTACTTGTTTCAGCTTGCTAACTGTTGTTATATCATATCTAGCTAACGTCATAAATAATCTATCGGGTAATTTTTTATTTATTACATCTTTTATAGTGTTATTTAAAGCATTTGTATAAAGAACGGTGTTATTTGCATCGTTTTCAAGACTTAGTTTGTTTGTGATAATATAGGATTTGTCTTCTAATTCTGTTACAAACTTACGAAGGTTTCCTGTATAGTTGGTGTTGTAGAGGCGTCGAAGAAGTTCCTCACAAGGGGTCTGCGTCTTCAATTCATTGATGAGGAATGATCTTAGTTCCGGCCAGGTGTTGACTTGTCCAATTTGCGAGAGCCGTTGTGCCTCTCCAGTGAGCTGCATCTCGATTGCGCTGAACAGTATGTTATGTTGCCTTATATCATGGGTTGGATATAAGTGCATGATGAAATCTATCCTCCTTATGAATGATGTCAGATTCTCTGGTGCTCCATCATAGTTTGCCACCTGTCTTAATGAAGACAGTGCTTGATTGAGGTGGGCTTCGGTGAGTTCTAAGGCCATTTTTGTTTTGTTGATTTTCTGGGTTTTTGGTGTTTTGTGTTTTTTTTTTTTTCGCACACAAATAGGCGTTTTTGTTCCACAATTGGAGTTTATTTTTGTAACACACAGTAGAGGAAATTTTTTCGCGCACAGTTGGCGTAAATATTTTCCACTGTTGTAGGCTTTTTGAGCACTCCCCGTAAGTTCTTGATGTCGGATCGGATTTTTATAGTGATTATTCACTAATTCTATGTAACACACCGATAATAATTCTATGTGTCACACGGATAGAATAACAAGTTCACTTTTACCGATCCTACCGACTGCGCCAATTAAATATCTGGTCTTTCCAAAAGGAAAAAAAAGATATTGTTTGTTCGAGTTAAAAGCGGGGACTTTATTCGTTGAACGAAAACTTAAAACTGAAGTACAAAAATGTCTTATAGTAATATTTATAGGCTAAATTTGTGAGCCCTTAAATGGCCCGAATTTTAATGTTGAATAAGCGTTCTCACGCTTTTGTTTTTTTGGGGACAATTATTATTGCAAGTGTTCAATTGTTTATGAATAAAACGGATTTTATTGGCCTGTGGTTTAATTATGAGTTAGCGTTCACACGCTTTAATTTTAAGGGGGACAATTGTTATTGCAAGTGTCCAAGTGTTTATAAAAAAACGGATGTTTACTTTAAAGTTATAAATTTTAGGGGGCGAAAAATTTATTAGTTATTGGGTATTGAAGTTGGATATATGACTATATATACTTTATAGGGTCGGAAACGTCTCCTTCTGTGCGTTACAAACATCTGACCAATTTTATAATACCCTCTGCAAGGGTATAAAAAATTATGGTAAGAAAATCCGAGAGCCAAGGAAGCGTTGTGTTGATTTATGCGGCTCCCTACACTCATTATGTAGTAGCCAAGACCACGAGCACGACATCATGATTTTAAATGCGCTGACTAAGTGAAAGGCAAAATATTCCGACACACTTATACAGTGGGCTTGAGAGACTGTCATAGAAGTTAAGCAGAAGTCAGAGCCAGCAAGAGTTTATTCCCACAGACCGGAAGTTAAGTCGACATAAATTGCGGTTAGAACTAGCTGCCTGTATGCTCTTGTCCCCACCCACGTTTCTATCATCGGATCAGCTTATGTAGCTTCCAGCCTTGCAACTGAATGATTCCTGAATTTTTATATCAATCCTTCAATGCTTTGCTGCAGCTTGAAATCGTACATATATATAGGTATAATAAAGGAATAATATGATATATATATATATGTGGACTGTGTTCTGGATCCTTCGAAATAAGTAGTCCCGTTTAGACTTAGTTAAATGGTAATCGGTTTTATTTTAGTTTATAACTAGGTTTTAATAACTATAAAAATGATTAAATTGAATAATAAATGTTTCGTATTAATATTTTTAATGAGAGCGTCGTTTCTCAATCGTTTTTACACGTCTTTCGTTTTTTATACTTCTTTACTTCTTCTACACGTCTTTTCGTCGTTGGCTCGTCTTAAAAAGCGTTCTTCCTCGTCGTCTCGTGGCAGCATTGCCACATCGTCGTTTGACAGCTGTTCTGAGGTGGTCTGGTTGCCTTGGCATTTTAAATTGCAAAAATCATAGCTTGTTAACCGATAAAGCGGTTTAAAAAGAATTTATCATTATTTTAAACGACTATGTAACATTTTTTAATGTTTAAATTTGATTTATTAACATAATTATATATATTCTTGATCAGCCTCAACAGCCAAAACGAGTTTGTTTCAAATTTTTGCAACGCCCTCTACCGCCCCCACAAATTAAATAAAACCGATTTTTTCAAACACTATAGCAACTAGAGACACCATTGCTGGTATGTATATTTGCTTAGGAATTGCGCACATTTTTTATGTGTAAACATTTTGCCATTCCCCTTGGCGCCCCCGTAATTTGAAAAAACTCGATTATCTCCTGTAATTTTCAAAAGCATGTATGGGGGTTTCTGTGATAACTAAGGGTGTTTTTATGTGCTTTGTCGTTTTTTACTTTAGGCATTTTTCACATTTATTAATGTAGTCTTTTACATGACGTGTCATGTTTTTCCAATAATAATATCTTTTTACTTTGGCCAAAGTTTTTGTAATGCCTGTATGGCCACCCTGTATCGGATCATCATGTTATGTAGACAATATTGCTTCTTTATCTTTATCTTTTTCTATAATGGTCACCGGTTGGAGTAGCGCTACTTTTAATGTTTTCAATATTTTATTGCCCATTTCTTTAAAAGATTCTGTTGAAAATGTTTCAAAGATCTTTTCACTCGGTGCCAATTTAAGTTGTTTGATGTTAAGTATACCGGCTTGTTTTTCAAGCCTTTGAAAAAACTGACCCAAGTCTAGATTTCCATTGGTGTAGAGATCTCCAATCTCAATTCTTGCTATAACTTTTTTTCCATGTTTGAGGAAACATAAATTATGTGTTATGCGCAAGGTCACTACTTTTCGTACTTCGTCATTGCAGAGTACTTCATGTATTTTGGGCTTAGAAGCATTATTAGGTACGTGCCTAATTGTATTTTAATTTTTATCATCTGGCCAGAGATTATTTTGTCTACTTTGCTGCCTGGTAGTGACTTTCAGGACTTTTGCATTTGTGTTTTTTAGATCCTGTATTGTGATGCTGGATAATGCATCCGCAACGAAATTATCTTTTCACTTTTCACCTTTAGTGAATGAACGGGATGCGTATGCTACTGGCAATTGCTTATCATCATAAGTTTGAGTTAGTGCTCCACATTCATATTTGCTAGCATCTGATATTATGCAAAATTCTTTGCTAAAATCTGGATACTGCAGCAGTGTGGGTTCTATTAAGGCTTTTTTAGATATTCAAATCCTTTTTGGCATTCTTCAGACCAAACGAATTCTACGTTTTTCTTACATACGAATCTTCTAGCACTATCAGCATCTGTTGGTACTGGGTATTTTTCAATGAAGTCGTATTTGGTGTCATCTGGCAATATTCCTCTGTCGGTACACTTGTGACCCAAGAATGTCACTTCGTGCATGAAGAATGAACATTTCTCTTTAGGTTTTTGAGCATGTGTTTCTCAGAACAGCCGATGACTATTAAGTCATCTATGTAAAGGAATGCTTGTGACGGATTTTATCCAGTGAAAGCAATTGTCATCATTCTTTGAAAGGAATTTGGTGCTATTTTCAGACCATACGGTAGTCTAGTAAACTGATAAGATCCATTGCTAGTGGAAAATGACGTAATGCTTCGCGATTTATCTTTTAGTTCTATTTGGTGAAAACCGGACATTAAATCTAGATATGAAAAATATTTGGCTCTGCCTAGTTGATCAAGAATATCGTCTATTCTTAGTAATGGGAATTTATCGGACAACAATTTTTTGTTTATTTGACGATAGTCTATTACCAATCGCCATCGTTTCTTTTCTGATCCTGGTAAACCCTTTTTCTGTACCATATAGTAACGGACTATTATACTCGGACACTGACGGTTCAACTATTTTATCTTTAATGAGTTAATCGACTTGTCTAGTTATTTATTAGCTGGGAAGTTTGGCTTTAGTTTTTGTATTACTGACTGACTTCTTTCGTCATCAGTTGTCTGTACAATTTCATAATTCTTCAGATCTCGCTGGTAGGATTGTGGTATTGCTGTCAAAAGTGTGTAATATTGGGATATTTATTGCAAAATTTAAATTATTTGGTCTTAATATTAGTAAATCCTTTGGATCACTGAAGTCCAATTGGCAATTGAATGTTTTGAAGAAATGTAGTCCTAAAATTCCATCAAATGGAATTGGAACACTTTCGTCTACTATATGGAAGTTGTGTGGAATTATGAATTCATTTTGTCTTAGTTCTATAAGGGTTAGACCTTTGGAAGTAATTGAACCTTCACCAATTCCGGATATTTCAATTGTGTTTGAAGTATCTATATGTTCAAAAGGATCTGTTTTTTCTTTTATTATTATTTTATTATCTTTTATTATTATCTTACGTCTGCACCTGTATCTAAGCAGAAGGTATATGTGTTGTATGTATTTTCGTTTTTATCTTTGATGAAAATACTTAGGCTAAGATTGAATGTGTATACATTTACAGTTTCTTCTAAATATCTGCAGGGATCTATTGGTTTTCCGAATTACTTTGAGTAAGTCGTACATTACTATTTCCGTTGTTAGAGCTACCTAGTATGTTACATACTTGATTGTTTATGTAGTTCTTTGTTATTGCCTCTGTAGAGACTGTGCCATCGTGTATAAAGGCACCTTCCAGAGAGTCGGTAAGCTTTTCAATCTCTTGGGCATATTGACTTGCTGTTTTGTTTCTCTGGGGCAGGTGTTTGATTTTTGCCGTTATTGACGCTACTGATTCCGTTTTTACATTTGACGCAATACTGTTAATAATCTCTTCTATTGTCTGTTCAGAGGTTATCAAATTTCTTGTGTGACCTTTTAGTTTTGTTTTTATTAGGCACACTGCTGTTTCCTCATGGTCCCCTTTTAGTGAATTTATTTATTTTCGTGGAGGGACGGAAGGTGCCAATTTCTTCTGGGTATGGTGAGCGGGTGATGAAT
Organism: Drosophila insularis; assembly: GCA_018903935.1. Taxonomy (NCBI): domain Eukaryota; kingdom Metazoa; phylum Arthropoda; class Insecta; order Diptera; family Drosophilidae; genus Drosophila; species Drosophila insularis. The sequence goes on from JAEIFP010001544.1 coordinate 127,992, forward strand.
TAAGAACGCGCGATAAATTCGGTTAAAAAAACTTATACTTTATTAAATATTCACAGGTGGCCCGACACACACGAAATGGTTCGGGTTAAAAATATGAAGTTCGAGATTGCAAATCTGAAGGAGAAGAACGGGTGTTCGGGTGAAAAACTCGGACTAGATTAAATGGCGATGCCCATGGGAAAAAACCAGTCACCCCTCCTGGTGTGACCGTAGCTGCCGAGGATAAAAACACCCTCCTCACTCCTCACTGCTCTTCGCCGCTCACTGCTGTTCACCCGGTGGCGTGAACATACCGCCCCCCTTACAACATGTTGCAATTGCCACCCTGGACATATGTAGGATGGGGGACGGCAGCGTTCTGGAGCGCCTAGATCCCACAGGAGCCGGAGACGACCCATCCGAACACGGTGCTCTGGGCTGCGGGAGTACCGCTATGACCGGGCACACAGCCTGGTTGGATGACCTCAGGATAGAGGTCTGCCCCGAGCACCACGGACACCGAAGCCGGCCGATAGAAATAGGGGTCGGCCAGGATCAGGGTGGCGAGTTTCTCCCGGACCGGCGCTGACACTTCCCGGATGGGGGTGCGAATGAGAAGGTCCTCTTCGACCCGGAATATAACATTCCGCCGGAACGTATTGTCGGACCTCGCCTCGAGGACGGCCGTGCAGGCTTGGTCGACCCCGACCTTGGTCACAGCCAACCCCAGAGTCCGGGCAAAGGAAAGATTGATGCGGCTCTCAGCCGCACACGCATCGAGGAGGACGCGGGTCTCGAAGGAATTCGAGCCGTTGCCCAACCGGAGGATTGCTGTTGGCATGACAGTCGTCGTCCTGGCGTGGAGCAGGGAGGAGAGAGAGATCTCGGCTGCGCCTTCTGGAGAAGCGGAGCGGTCGGAAGATGATCGGGAACGGGGTTGTGGCGGTGGTGCTGCACGTCCGGAGGAGGGCAATTGGCTGCGACGCCGGGCCGAGGCGCGTTGTCTCGGCGGTTGGTCGGCCATATGGAGCAGGGTGTGGTGTTTTTGCCCGCATCGTCGGCAACCATGGCGAGTCCGGCACGCGTCGGATGAGTGCTCGTGTGCCAAGCAATTGGGACAGTACTTGTTTATAAGCACCACCCGGAGCCGCTTTTCCCCTCGGAGGTTCAGGAAGCGCTGACACTGCCGGAGTGCGTGAATCCCCCGGCAGACCCGGCATCGGTACGCGTTCGTCCCATGTGGAGCAGATCGTTTGCTGCGGTGGTACGGCAGACGCGTGGGGGCCATGCCGCTGTGAAGGGGCGAGCTGAACGAACTGCAACGAAAGAAATTACGGAGGGGAGAGTGGATTAGTCGATACACGAAAACGAACAACATGCAGGGAGACGAGGACATCCGGACGGAACATAGAGGGATTGGAAGTCACGGTAGGGTTTTAGGCTCAGGACTCCTGCTGTCTTGCAACAGGATGAGCTTCGCCACGGGTCTTCGGATAGACCCACGCGCTGTGGTGACATCAGCCACTCGGACGAGACCGTCAGCCCCGGGCAAAGTGCGCTCAATTCGCCCTAAGCGCCACTCGTTGGAGGGAGATTATCTTCGGACACGACCACGAGGTCGCCGGTCTGGAGGCTGCGAGTCGGTAATTTCCACTTATTCCGTTTGTGGAGCTCCTTGAGGTACTCACTCTTCCATCGGCGGCAGAAAGCCTGCTGGATTGTCTTCAGTCGCTGCCATCGGTTGATCAGCGACATAGGCTCAACCAGAATTTCCGGTTCCGCAATGGATAAGAGTTGTCCTCCAATCAGGAAATGCCCCGGGCTTAGGGCCAGCAGATCCTCTGGGTCCTCGCTCATGGGAGAAATTGGCCTGGAGTTTAGGCACGCTTCGATCCTACACAGGAGAGTGGAGAGTTCCTCGAACGTGTACTTGACAGTGGAAGAAGACTTGTAAAACAGGGTTTTAAAACTTTTGACCCCTGCTTCCCACAGTCCTCCCATATGGGGCGCGCCCGGCGGAATGAACTGCCAGGATAAAATGTGCTGTGGAAATGCCTTCATTATCTCAAGCTTGGTGGCGTTCAGGAAGTCTTTTTCGAGCGCCTTTGAGGCCCCTACGAAGGTTTTGCCATTGTCGGAGTAAATGCGCTGTGGGCATTGTCTCCGTGCGACAAACCGAGCGAAGGCTGCAAGAAACCGTTCAGTGGTGAGATCGGAGGTAGCCTCGAGATGGATCGCCTTCGTGCTGAAACACACAAAGACGCAGACATAACCCTTAGTTATGAGACACGCACGCCCGGTGTAATTCTTGATCTCGAACGGCCCGGCGAAGTCAATGCCCGTGTGGGTGAAGGGCCTGGAGTACGTGATGCGCTCTCGAGGGAGATCACCCATCATCTGAGTCTGTAGTCGTCGACGATGATCGATGCAGACTTTGCACCCCTTGATGTGGGACTTCACCAGGTTCTTGACCCGTGGGATCCAGAATTTGGTGCGCAGATACCGCACCATCAGTTGATTGCCGCCATGCAACGTGATGCGTTGGGCGAATTCGACAAGCAGGCGAGTGAAATGAGTACTATAGGGGAGGAGAATAGGGTGACGTTCATCATATCGGAGGGACTCAGTGGCCCGGAGTCGCCCGCAGGAGCGGAGTACCCCATGCTGGTCGAGAAATGGATTCAAGTTGAGTAGCGCGCTGGATGATGGCAGGGGTCGCCCTTCACCAAGGGCCCGTATCTCCGCGAGGTATTCCCGACGCTGAGATGTCCTAATCAAGGCGCGCTCGGCGGAGAGAAGTTCGTCATTGGTGAGGCGGACCGTGGAAGGCGTCGAAATCCTTTTGGTGGCGAAGCGTAGGACGTACGCGATGACTCGCAATGCCCTACCGTAGTCCGAGAAACGTTCGCCGACGTCATCGAGTAGGGTGGTCGCGGTGGTGTGGCACTGGACTCGCTGCTCCAGCTGGGTGTCTGGGAGTTCATGAGGGAGAGTTGGCTCATGCCACCAGAGGCTGCTGGCAGATAACTCGTCCGCGGAGACTCCACGGCTCGCCAGATCAGCGGGGTTATCCTCGGAGCGAACATGTGCCCAGCTTTGGCCACTGGTGCTTTTGGAGATGCTGGATACCCGATTGGCCACGAAGGCGAACCAACTACACGGCGGTTTATTGAGCCAAGCCAACACGATGGTAGAGTCGGTCCAAAACTGGGAGGTTGCAGGTGGGATTGGGAGTTCAGGAACGATCGACGCCCAGAGATCGGCTAGCAAAACCGCTCCGCACAACTCCAGCCGAGGCAGCGAGACTGTCTTGACTGGAGCTACACGGGTCTTCGCCGTTAATAAATGGATTCTTACTTGATCGCCGTACCGAACCCGCACATATAGGGCTGCTCCATACGCTATCTGTGACGCGTCACAGAAGCCATGAAGCTCCCACGAGAGCTTGTCGCTGGTGTTCAGCCAACGGGGGATGCGGAGTTGACTGAGGCCTGGGTAATCCTGCAGAAATTCGTGCCATTCCTGCAGCAGGAGAGGCGGCAGCACATCATCCCAGCCCAGTTCGGTTAGCCAGATTTGCTGCATGAATATCTTCGCTCGGATAACGAATGGGGCTAGCCAGCCAGCGGGGTCGAAAAGTTTAGCGATATGGGACAGAACCTGCCTCTTGGAGATCGACTCCTTCAATGGGGGCTCCGCTACGGTGAAGAAGAACACGTCCTCGGCGCCTTGCCAGCGGATGCCCAAGGTTTTTGCGGTGCTCGCGTCTTCTAACTCGAGAAAGTCCTCTCGCAGCAGGTGCTCTCTCGGAATAGCTTGAAGCACTTCCTTCTTATTGGAAGTCCATTTCCGAAGCGGGAGACCCGCAGACTGGAGGGCAGCTTGAAGCTCTCGTATGGCGAGACGGGCGTCGGCTTCAGTGTGAGCGCCAGCAAGGACGTCATCAACATACATATAGTTTCGAAGGATTTCGCTCGCCTGAGGATACATCGCTTGCACGTCTTGTGCCAACTGTAAAAGGACTCGGATCGCCAGGAAAGGCGCGCAGTTAACCCCAAACGTGACAGTTTGTAGCTCAAAATCCTGAGCATTGCCGCAGCGGTCTCGTTAGAGGATCCGCTGAAAGGGGGTATGCCTGGGGTCGACTCGGATTTGTCGATACATTTGCGTGATGTCAGCGTTGAAAACGAATTGAAAGAATCGCCATTTCAGTACCTGAAGCGTGAGATCGGCCTGCAGAGTAGGCCCGGTGTGCAAGACATCGTTAAGGCTGACGCCTCGCGTGGAGGGGCTCGACGCGTTGAATACCACGCGTACCTTGGTCGTGGTGCTATCGGGCTTAAACACCGCGTGATGGGGGAGATAGAAGTTTTTCTCATCTTGAGGCGGCGGCACTGGAGTCATATGACCCAATTCCTCGTACTCTTGAATAATGGCATCGTACTGCATTTTTAGGACGGGATCCTTGAGAAGGCGTGCTTCATTCCGCAGGAATTGAGCCAGCGCGATCGGTCTTGAGTGTCCCAAGTCGACGCTATTCGGACCTTTAAATGGTAGAGACACAACATATCGGCCGTCCTTCCCTCTTTGGGTGGTCTCCTGGAAGTTCCGCTCGCAGAATACGTCATCCTCCTTTTCCGGCTTTGCGGGAAGGTCTTCCACCTCCCAAAACTTGGTGAGGAGTACCTCAAGTTTTGCTTCAGGACTGACTCGTGTCTGTGCAGCGAAAACCGATCGAGACGACGGAGGGTCAGGCATGATAGCCCCACACAGAACCCATCCAAAGATGGTTTCTAGCCCGACGAACTCACCAATGTCCTTTTTGATCCGCTCTCCGAGGATGTGGGGAAACAGGTCGACACCGATAATCATGTCAATAGGCGCGGGCTTGTTGTAGAACGGGTCAGCCAGGGGGCGATCGAGGCACTGCGTCGAAACCGTGTTAAGGAATGGAGCCGTTGGAATGGCCCCTGACAATTTGGATACGACCAGGGCGGAGACCTCAATCTTGTTCAGTCTGTCACACGGGGGAGACAGCATCAGCAGACACACCTTGTCGGCGCAGCCTCCATCACTCTGGCCCATGCCAGTAACCGCGGCGTCTACTGGGTAAAAGGGGGGCTGGACCATGTTGAAGACACGCTCGGAGAGAAACGTTGAATCGGCCCCAGAGTCGATCAGTGCCCGAATGTGGTGATCCACACCACGATGGTGCAGAGTGACAATCGCAGTGCCTAAAAGGCCTCTGCCTGGGGTAGATGCGAAATAACTTTGAGCATTTGTGAGTTGGTTGCTCGTGGACGGACGCTCTGCGGCGCTGTATGATGGGACTTGCGCAGCGGACGGTGCGGACACGGACACATCACTCGGATGCAACAGAGTATGGTGACGTTCCTTGCAGGTATGGCAATTATGCGCACTGGAACAGCCTTTCACCTGATGACCGCGGGCAAAACAGTTCAGACAGAGTCCCTGTTGTCGAATAGTTTCCGAACGCCTCTGAACAGGCATATCAAGAAAACTAGGGCAGAGCCGTATTGGGTGATTCTCCCGATGGCACAGCTTGCAAGACGCCGGTTTAAGCCGAGCTTTCTCGGGAAACGCTTGGATCTTCATCGTTGCAGAGGATTTGCGGGAGCTGGGGATGGCCTGGACACTTGGGGCCGACTTATGTTCATCGGTGGCATCCAGGACACGATACCGATCGGTAAGAAATTGGTTCAAATCGGACCAAGTTGAGACGACAGTCTTATTTGGCACTGATTGCTCCCACAGGAGGATAGTGGCCTTCGGCAATTTGCTAGTGCAGATGGCGATAAGTAGGACATCCCAATTCTCAGTGCTAACACCCGAACGCTCAAGCGCGGTAAGACACCCTTGAAACGCAGTCTGCAGCTCTCGCAAGGATTTGCCCGACTCTTGGCCCACCGCGGGAATCTGAAGGAGCTGTCTGGCTTGAGTCATGACAAGCAGTCGACTATTTTCATACCGTGCGGTGAGGTTTTCCCACGCGGCCTGGAAACCTTCATTCGTCAGGGGGGACTTAGCCACGATGGTTCTCGCTTCCCCTCGCGTCTTGGTGTTCAAGTGATAGAGCTTCTCCACTTGTGACAAATACGGATTGGCGATATAAATGGCGGCGAACAAATCACGGAATGTGGGCCATGCTAGGCTGTCGCCATCAAATGTCTCCACCTCACACGGAGGCACTTTATGCCCCGGAGGCCCCGACGGAGCGGTTGGCTGACGCATAAGACGCGTCATCTGTGCCGAGAGCTGTTCGATGCGTTCTCCGAACAACGTCCCGCATCGCACATACGCCGCGTAAGCGGATTCGTGCTTCGCCTTGATGTGGCTTATGTTTGCCAAGCTTTCCTCGTCGGTTTGGACTGTCAAGGCCTTGTGACAACGGGAGTATTCCATCTCGACAGTTGACCAGAGGGATTTGAGCTGCTCTAAGTGCATTTTTATGGAAAACAAGGGCACTTCAGAAGTTAGAGCTTCACTCTCACGAGCTTCAAACAGAGTCAGTGCGTCGCACGCCAGAACGAAATCGGAGAGGGACATTCTGGAGTGTTCTCTGCGCTGTTGTGATACGGATCGGGTGACGGGAGCGTCGGAACAGTGCGTCACAACAACGTGCGGGATCTGGGTCTGGGTTGGAAGCGTGGAACGACCTTTGTGTTCACTCGAGTCCTTAACCGAAAATCTGCGACCCTTAGGTAGGCTGGACGAAGACGGACAGGATCTTGGGGATTCGCTGCGGCTGCGAACAGACGAAAACTTGCACGAAATATCCGTACGCTTCACGGTCACCGGAGTTTTCGGAGGCCGAACCTTCTCCGGAGTTGCAGAGGGAGACGAAAGACTGTTAGACTTCGGCGCAGTCTGGGACGGCTCCGTGGACATACTCAGAGGACGACCTTATAGACGACCGAGGTTGTGTGGTTTTGTTTTGGAAAAACCACAAAAAAGGAGAAGTGGACTGTATGGGGACGCACGAATGCGGATCGAAAATTACACGTAGACGAAGCGAAATGATTACAATACAAGTTTATATGGATTCGTAGGTAACGATGGGAGTACGTATAAAACAAAACACGGATGAAAAATATATAAATAAAGATGTATAGGATAAAAAGAAAATACGTTGTATATAAATCTGGATCTGGATATGTGCGCAAAATAATGGCCGGAAAAAATTATATATGTTCTATAAATGGACGGATATATATATTGGCACGATAATGCTGGAACAAAAAAAAATAGATTTATTTGAAATATGGGCGGATATATATATGTGCGCAAAATACTGGCCGGAAAAATTATTTGTATAATTTATAAATATGGCGGATATATAAATGTTCGCAAATACTGGCCGTAAAAAATTATTTGTATAATTTATAAATATGGGCGGATATATAAATATGGGCCCGATAGTGCGGAAAAAATAAAAAATATATATTTATTTATAACTATGGGCAGATATATATATGTACGCAAAGGCTGGCCGGAAAAAATTATTTAAATAATTTATCAATGTGGACGGCTATATAAATATTGGCACGATTATCAATCTGGACGGCTATATAAATATGGGCACGATAGTGCTGGGGAAAAAGATCTATATGTATGTATTTATGAATATGGGCGGATATAAATATATGGGCCCGATAGTGCTGGAAAGAATATATATTTATTTATAAGTATGGGCGGATATATATATGTGCGCAAAATACTGGCCGTAAAAAAATATATATATATAATTTATAAAGGTGATATATATGAGGGCAAAATAATGGCCGGAAGGAATTATCTGTGTCTTTATTTATAAATATGGACGGGGATATACTTAGGCGAAAGAAGGAAATCGGAAAGAATGTGATTTGAATTTGGCGCACTTGAGCCGCCTATCGATATCACGACTCGACTCACGTGTCACCACTACTCCGAAAACAGCTGTCGGCCGCGGCTTATATATTTGGTTTTGGTTTGTTGTTTATTTATGTTAATTTTTTTGCCTTTTTTTTGTTTTGTGGTTGTGCGAAAAAAAAACACAAAACGAACGTTTTTGACACAGTACCCGATCAGTGCATATGGACGAATGCCTGGATATATATATATGTATGTACGTACATGCGTAAGTACACAGGTAAGTATGTAGATATGTATGTATGCACCCGCGTTCTTCACACAAAACGTAAGTAATTTGTCTTTTAGTTGAATGTTGGATTCCTTTCCCCTCCTTTTTTTTGTTTAATCAATGCGCGACGCCGAAATGGATTATGTGTTGTGGATATGTACATACATATGTGCGTGCATCAATGTATGACGATGTATGTAAGTATGTATGTACATATGTAAGCAAGTGCACCGGTTTTCAAGTACGCGCGTGAGGAAATTAATTTCGCAACCAATTTGAAAGCACAAGAAGTCGCGGTGCATACGTTAATTGCTATTAACAATTTTTCTCTGTTTTTTTTGAGTTGTGAGAAATGTGCGAATAATTTATATGTAGATGGGTATGTACATATGCGCGTACATCAACAGATGAAGATGTATGTATGTAAGTATATACGCGCGTGAGGAAACTAGTTCGGCATGGAAATAATTCGAACACATAAGAAATCGCGGTGAACACTTTGATTACTATTTTTTTCTATTTTTTTTTTATATAATACTTTAATAATTTTTGGTTTTTTTTTCTCTCTTTTTTAAACCTTTACGCGGACTTGGCGAACAGCTGTGAAAAACACATGAAGAAAAAGAATGGGACCAAAAAATAAAAAGGGTGATCGTGAAATGGAAAACGAAAACGTTGGACAAACACGCTAAGGATTAGGAACTACCATGGAACCTTGGAACAGGTCAGGTATGTACATACAATATATAAAAGTGTGTAGGTCGCTGTGGAAAAGCGGGAAAACCTCACACTTTTATTAGTATGTAGGGCAAAACGAAATGAATAATGAAATTTTGTACTTATCAGGAATTCCGCCGATGCTAGCTGGAGGAGCGGAAGGATATCCGGCTCGAAGGACCAATGTTCGTGGAGGGGCGGAAGGATCCAAATAAAATACAAGTTGTTGGCGGGTGCCAATATCTTCTGGGTATGGTGAGCGGGTGATGAATTAAGAACGCGCGATAAATTCGGTTAAAAAAACTTATACTTTATTAAATATTCACAGGTGGCCCGACACACACGAAATGGTTCGGGTTAAAAATATGAAGTTCGAGATTGCAAATCTGAAGGAGAAGAACGGGTGTTCGGGTGAAAAACTCGGACTAGATTAAATGGCGATGCCCATGGGAAAAAACCAGTCACCCCTCCTGGTGTGACCGTAGCTGCCGAGGATAAAAACACCCTCCTCACTCCTCACTGCTCTTCGCCGCACACTGCTGTTCACCCGGTGGCGTGAACAAAATTCAATGCGTCCATGAAGCTCTTAAGATTTTCTCTTCTGCCATCAAACCGTGGAATAAGGTTTGAGGCCATCTTTAAAAAATCAGTGACTGTTTAAGTCATTTTTGCGTTTCTTGGCGAAATGGCTGGTTTATTAAGAGTTATTTTTGTTTGATCTAAACTCACTGATGGTTCTTCTTGATCCGTCTCTTCTTCAGCCGTTAACTGTGTTTTGTCTTCCAGTGATATTGAAATTTCCAAATCAATTGTTTGTTTATATTCAATATTATATCTTTTTAATACGGATTTTGCCTTTTGTTTGCAGTCATTATAGAATGCATTTGCGGCTTATTCAAATATTTAAGTTCTACTCGACCCATTTTTATACTGTATTTAGGCCGTCTGCTCTACTCTGATATTTTTTCTTAATTATTTTATTATGCAGTGCATATAATTTCAAAGCCAGATTTAAGGCTACTAATACTAGGATAGCTAACAACAACATCCCTATTTCTTCTAAATTTTCCTTGTGATCTACTATTTTAACGCTGTTAACGACATTAGCCGTTGGGTGGTCTATCTTGGATTCTTGAGAACCCATCTTTCTAGCAAAAAAATGTTGTTTTCTTGGTCATTTCGACCTGTATTCTATTGGTTTGATAGAAAAAAATTTTTTTTTTTTTGGATTCGATTCAAAATTCAAAAAATTTTGAAAGAGAGAAAAATTATCTCAACGGTGTTTTGCACAGTGAGCCAGAGACGTGGAAAGATAGAAGATTAGACATGCGTAGGCCCTCAACTTGAACAATGGTTTTATTAAATCTATGCATACGCATGTTTTTTAGTAATAGCCTATCGATGGTTGGTTAGTAGTTGTACTGTGCAACAAGTGCAAACTCGTACATGCTTATATTATCTTAATATTTAAATTAAATTTCAATTATAATGAAGTAAGTAAGTCGTCTCGCCGACTTGGATATACCATACACCAGTAAAACAAATATTTTAAATTTATAATAACCAATGCATTTTCGTATTTTTAAAAAATTTGTTTGCATGCTTTTTACAAGCATATCTTAGTATTTCGCTCACTCAAGCATTCGAGCACCCTAGCGCCCCCACCAGCCAACGGCCACTTTCCGGCCATATGGAAAAACGTTTAAATGCATAACTTGACTATTTTTATTCCGATTTTGATCAAATTTGGTATTTTGCTTGATATTAGTATCAAATTTAAGTGTGCTAAATTTGATTGCACAAGGTAGAAAATTACGGGAGATAATCGAGTTTTTTCAAATTACGGGGGGCGGAGGGGGGCGTGGCAAAATCTTTACACATCAAAACTGTGCGCAATTACTAAGCAAAGATTCATACCAAATTTTGTGTCTCTAGCTAGAATAGTTTTTGAGAAAATCGGTTTTACTTAATTTGCGGGGGCGGTAGGGGGCGTGGCAAAATTTTTATAAATACAAAATGTGCGCGTTTACTAAGCAAATATACATACCAAATTTTGTGTCTCTAGTTGCTATGGTGTTTAAGAAAATCGGTTTTATATCATTTGCGGGGGCGGTAGGGGGCGTGGCAAACATTTGAAACAAACTCGATAAGCGTACATATGACACGAGTCTACATACCAAATTTGGTGGCTCTAGCTCTTATAGTCTCCGAGATCTAGGTGTTCATACGGACGGACGGACGGACGGACGGACGGACGGACGGACGGACAGACGGACATGGCTAGATCGTCTCGGCTGTTGATGCTGATCAAGAATATATATACTTTATGGGGTCGGAAAAGCTTCCTTCTGCCTGTTACATACATTTTAGCGACTTTAATATACCATTTCACCCTATGGGTGTATGGTATAAAAAGAGGCAAGCGAATTATTTACTCATTGCGTGTCTTCGCTCTTTGGCGAAGTTGGGCCGTGTTGTTCATTAAACACTCTGTGTAGTGCTGTCGGTCCTTGTCGTCAAGTCCTGTGTGGAGGAGGTCCTGGAGGAGCTTCCTCTCAGGCCTTAGCCTGGCGTATTTTCCTCCTCTTGACTTCCTTTTGTGGTCTTCGTTTTTCTTTTCTTGGCGAGCCCGGTACTCAGCTATCGTGAGTGGGCGTGGTCCCTCGTTTGGACACACCCCTAGTACCTCTTCGAGGAGTCGTGGGTCCCTTTGTACGGTAGGTACAGCCGTCAGGAAATCCAAGTCCTCTGGATGCGACGGTTCGGTGCTAGTCATCAGCACTTGCCTTTTTTTCTATTGTTAATTTATATTTTTGTGTGTGTTCTCTTTTTATACCATACACCCATAGGGTGAAATGGTATATTAAAGTCGCTAAAATGTATGTAACAGGCAGAAGGAAGCTTTTCCGACCCCATAAAGTATATATATTCTTGATCAGCATCAACAGCCGAGACGATCTAGCCATGTCCGTCTGTCCGTCCGTCCGTCCGTCCGTCCGTCCGTCCGTCCGTCCGTCTGTATGAACACCTAGATCTCGGAGACTATAAGAGCTAGAGCCACCAAATTTGGTATGTAGACTCGTGTCATATGTACGCTTATCGAGTTTGTTTCAAATATTTGCCACGCCCCCTACCGCCCCCGCAAATGATATAAAACCGATTTTCTTAAACACCATAGCAACTAGAGACACAAAATTTGGTATGTATATTTGCTTAGTAAACGCGCACATTTTGTATTTATAAAAATTTTGCCACGCCCCCTACCGCCCCCGCAAATTAAATAAAACCGATTTTCTCAAAAACTATTCCAGCTAGAGACACAAAATTTGGTATGTATATTTGCTTAGTAAACGCGCACATTTTGTATTTATAAAAATTTTGCCACGCCCCCTACCGCCCCCGCAAATCAAATAAAACCGATTTTCTCAAAACCTATTTTAGCTAGAGACACCATAGTTGGTATAAATATTTGCTTAGTAATTGCGCACAGTTTTGATGTGTAAAGATTTTGCCACGCCCCCCTCCGCCCCCGTAATTTGAAAAAACTCGATTATCTCCCGTAATTTTCTACCTTGTTCAATCAAATTTAGCACACTTAAATTTGATACTAATATCAAGCAAAATACCAAATTTGATCAAAATCGGAATAAAAATAGTCAAGTTATGCATATAAACGCTTTTCCATATGGCCGGAACTGGCCGTTGGCTGGTGGGGCGCTAGGGTGCTCGAATGCTTGAGTGAGCGAAATACTAAGATATGCTTCTAAAAAGCATGCAAACAGATTTTTTTAAAAATACGAAAATGCATTTGTTATTATAAATTTAAAATATTTGTTTTACTGGTGTATGGTATATCCAAGTCGGCGAGACGACTTACTTACTTCATTTTTTTGATTATTTTGTATTTATTTGATTTTTTTTTTTAATTGCTCTTTTTTTTATTCCATCAAGTTGAAATGGAAAGTATCTGCTGCATTTGTGTAGCAGCATATATTTGGTACACTCAATAAGAAGCACATTTGTATTCTTGTGTCCCCTTTTACTGGGAATCTTTCTTCAGTTTGTTCTGAGTACACAATTCTTATTTGCACTAGAGTTAGCGAGCTTTGAGGGGAGTGGCTGTGTTCACTTCTAAACACCTCAATTGTTAACTCTTAAGCCCGGGTTCCGTCTGGTAACTCTTTCAAAGTAGTTATCCATCGTTACCGTTTCTCATTTTCGTGCTTATATATTCTTTCTTTTATTTTACTAAAACACACACATACGTACACAAAATTTTCTCCTTGGTCCTAGATATCCTTAGTCCTGGGTCCTTCGATGTCCTTAGGCCTTGTCTTGGCCTATTGTCACGGTCGCCATGCAATGACCGGGTTCCACTGTTATGAATATTAAATAAATGAAGACGTCAGTTCAGTTTTGTGGTCTTCTTCCGATTGATTTTTATTCCAAAAATATTCTTTGACTTAACCTTAGGCAAAGACTTAGGCAACAGCTACAAAAGACACAGAGGATGTCAGTACATACATACGTATTATTTGGAGCGCTTGCATCAGAGTGCATGGTCAGCGTTCACACACTGGCTTGGCCCTAGCTCATTTTACGCCTGTGCATTGCTGATTGTAGGTGCATATATAAGGGTACATACATATATGAACATGCTGTATAATTATGTAGGTATGTTTATGTGAATATATTAATGTATACACATAAACATATTCAAGTGCACACTTATGTTTTATTGCGTACATATTTGATTGTTTATACCTGCAACAAAGTGTTACAAGTTGAGCTCTTTGTGTTGAATGATTTTTGGTATGGATATACTACACTGCTGTATTTCAGTTTCCAAATTCTTTCCTCCTCTTCCTACATGGTAGTAAATTGAACAAAATTGTTGAGCCACATTTGAAAATTCGAAAACCAAACTGGAAAAGCCAATGACTGCCACTTGGCAACATATTAAAATGTAGAAAAGCAAAAAAAAAAAAAACAATACAAAAGATAGGATGGCGGCTCGTTGCCGCCATGAAAACTTACGAGTGACACAAATGATTTTCTTCAGCTGCATTGCAGTTTAGGCTGCACACCAGCTACAATAACTATTAAAGCAGGAAACAGAAACTGCAAGAGGCAGTAGACTGTAATGTGAGTTTTTCCTGTCACCAAATTTAATGACAAGACCAATTACTAAATTTTTAAGATACTTGATTTTACTTGACAAGCATTGAACTATGAATTGGACTTGCAGAGACAACGGAAAGGAAGAATAAAATGGATTATTCCATTCCATAGTTTGCCCCTCTTGGCTTAAATATTTATATCCTGTTTGGTTGACTTAAGTGTGCCATTTCATAATAATGTTGCATAAGAAATTAGTTTAATTTTTACCAGCTACTCCGAATCAATGAAAGAAAATAGCAATGCTACCAAATTAAAGTCATCTTTTCATTTCATTGAGAAATACTTTCATTATGAATTCTTTGAAATGTTAAATTGGCAAGCTCTGTAGAAAAAAATTTAATTAGCCATTGCTCATTTGGCTTCAGGTTTCATTTTAAAACAGATTAACTAATAAACAAAACCACAAATTTATACTTTCAATAGCCGATTTATTGTGTCCAAGCTTTCGACTGTTACGAGGGCAGACTGCAATATAAATTTCTAAAACTATTTAAGTTAATTACAGTGTAAATATTGGATTTTTCTTGTCGGGGGAATCTGTAAAATATTATTGGTTACACCTCTCAAAGGATACTTCTAAAATGCTTTAGTCTTACCGTTAGGATAGTGTAAAACAGATGTGTAATGTGTTTTCCGCCCTCTTCTTCTGCAATCATTTCCGCTTGGACCACAGCGTTAAAAAGAAGAAGAATTTTCGAAAAATGTTTTTGAAAAAGACATAATGATTTCATACTCATCTTCTTCACCTGGATTGATGATTCAAATTTCTTATATTGACTATAATTATACAAATTTAACTTCACTAGAATTTTTTTTTTTTAATTATTACCAAAGAATACACATTATTATTAGATTTTTTAATAGGATCTCCAATAGAGTAACTATTAAAAACAGGATAAGCTTATTAAGAAACTCAACATATCAGCAAACTATTTGAATATATAGAAGGTAAGCAAGGAAAAACTAACCAGTGAATTAGTGAACAACTCAACTCAAAATGAGTTATACTTAAGAATAATGAGTTGTTCACTTTTGCTCAGTCACTCATTACTGATCTAGCGCTAATCCGTATTGCCTTTTAACTAACTATGCCAAAAAGAACTCTATATCTAATTCTATAAATATGGCTTTAAAATGTGAGATATTACAGATAATATTATAGATTAAATTTCACCAGCAAATTATTGCTAAACTTCAAGTTAAACTCTTGATAAGTGTTGCACTCTGACCCTCAAGATGGCCTTTGAATATGTGCAGTGGAAATTTTTGAAAGAGTTATATACTCACTTTATACTCACCAAAATTAATTATTCCATTAGAATTATAGTCTTTGATGAAATTATTATAAATTGTATTAAATTATTTAATTTACTAACTTTGTGAATGGTCCTCCAAAACGGGATTCTTTCTTTGATTATTTCATTTCTTATATAATATTAATTTATGATAAATATCTAAATTGTATATCCAATATTACAAATTTAACAAATTTCAACTTATAACGGCAACTAATTATATTAAGACTCTATTCTAACTAATGCCATTTATCAATGAAAAATCCTTTATTGTGACGTTAATTGACTTTTCTGTATTCCATCATCGTCTATTAAAAAATTCTATGAATTATATTTTACTACTTAGCAAAAGGCTTAACTAATTTATTAGCCACTAATTGCATTTGACACTAAAATCAATGATCAATCAATGTACCTCCCAGAAAACGAAAAGTACATTGATTAATTGTTCAGTTAAACTGTAAAAAGAGGACATAACTCTCCCTCTCTTGAGTTATGACTTAATGACGACACACACATATAAACTGGCGAATTATTTGTCTGCATCTTCCATTAAAATTTAAATCTATTTGTGCTTGGGAAGAATGAACGGCTCTGCTATACAGAAATTAAATAGTAAATTTTGAACGGCTCTGCTATACAGAAATTAAATAGTAAATTTTCCACAAAGTCCACGGTGTGCACAAAAATTTTGCAAGTCCTGATGACAACTATTTAATTAAAAATTGGTAAGCATAACAGAGAGCATACCAGACCAGAGCAGAGCAGTGCAGGATGCAGAGCCCAGCCCAAAAGCGAACAGGACCAGGACGCAGCCGTTGCAATGCAACGTTGTTAAGTTATTTTTGAGTTATTTTTTTTTTGTGTTGTACTCAATATGGTCGTGGCCCTTTTATTAGATAGCAATCTATGTGTGCCATAAAATTCAAAGGATTGCAATTGCTTGAAACTGGTAAAAAACTTAAAGTTCAATATGAATGCAAAAAAAAGAAATTAAAATTTTTGACTGTTGCCTCCTTCAATTGCTAGAGCTTAGTACTGAGCTTCAACTTCTAAATATTTCTTCTCTTCTTTCAATCAACAGACATACACATACACAAAAATATATATATGTCGGGGCGCCAAGACTGTTGTTAACTTTTGTATTGTACAGTTTCCACTTTTATTTGTAACTGTTCTGGCTAGTTCCCAGGGAGTTTGTTAACTGAGCTCTCTAGCCCGAAGCCGCCTTTTATATAGGACCTGATCTGAAGACAGATTTGTTTCTAAATATGTTTCTATGTTTCTTGTCATCCTGCAAACTTAACATTCCCAGCACCATTCCAGGTATCGGTCTGTAGCCGCTGCAAAGGTAATGCCAGGGCTACAATTGACACACCTGTCAACTAACTAGTAGGCTTTGATTTGTTGGACACCTAATCTACACTATCCGACTCGGCCATCCTGACCATTACACGTCCCCGTGTAATATTTTAAATTTTAATTTCAAATTTTCCAAACTTAATTCATCGTATATCTTAGTCTCTCCAAACGGATAACCATCGTCTCTCCTAGACGTATAACCATCGTCTCTCCTAGACGGATAATCATCGTGTCTCGTAGACGGGTTACGGGACACTAGCCATAAGACCAATGTAAATGTTCTCCTATAAATACTGGGCTTGCGGCCCCAATTTCTTTTGCATTTGTGCTTGCATTATGACAAATTCTTTCAAGTTTTATAATCAGCCTTTCAGGCACACATACTGTCTCTTCCAAAAGTTTCACTTATTTCAATACCGTCTCTTT
>JAEIFP010001545.1:0-140466 GCA_018903935.1 Drosophila insularis
AATTAACACTTTACTTGTTCTCCGGACGAAAAAAATAAAATTTATTTAAAAATCTTTATTAGTTTTACGTTCACAAATCTTTTAATTTACTGGAAGACTTTAAGACAACTACTATGAACATGGATCGCGGAGCTCCAACGAAGTTACAAGTTGCACTCAGGTTTAGACTGATTTTGGGTTGATCGATTATGTTTGGATGAAGACTCTGGTATTGGGCGTCGTTGGTGACAGCGACGTCTGCTGAGTCCAAAAGTCCAACGCTGGCGTGGGATCTGTTTATCGATGAATTGATTTAGGCGACTTGAAGTCTGGTGTACCGAACTTGATCTGTTTATTGCCGAATTGTAGAATTGGGCGACTTGCTGTCTGATGTACTGAACACGACACCATTCCCAATGTTTAGTCTGGTAGTTATTGTTTGTGCCGATGCCCATTATGACGAGTCTTGACTATTGTAATATGAGTGTGCGCGCGGTCTTAACTTATATTTGGTTTTGGTTTTGTTGTTTATTTATGTTAATAAATTTTTTTTATACCCTTGCAGAGGGTATTATAAAATTGGTCAGATGTTTGTAACGCACGTTTCCGACCCTATAAAGTATATATATTCTTGATCAGCATGAGAAGCTGAGTTGATTTAGCCATGTCCGTCTGTCCGTCGGACCGTCTGTCCGTCTGTCCGTCTGTCCGTCCGTCTGTGCGTATGCGTTGTACTCAGCCATCTTAAGAGCTATCGGGATGAAATTTTTTTTGGGGCCTTTTTATTACCTGCGAAAAATAAAGTTTGAAAATTGGGAGAATCGGACCACTATATCATATAGCTCTGGAGGAAACATTTTTGCAAAAATTGCAAAAATTGGAGTATCGCCATGAAATTTACCAATATGATAGTATTATATATAAAAACTCAGATCCCAAAATTTGAATCTGATTGGATATATAGAACACAAGTTACAGCCGATATAAATCGGTTCAACTTGCTGCCTACTACGTCATTATCAAATCAACAGAGCACACGCATGCACACATACAGACGCAACGCTACATAAACTATGTATATGTGTATGCGTGCGAGTCGCGGCATGCGTGTAAAAGAGGATGGTGAAGAAGAAGAAGAAATTGAAATGATATTTGAAAGGTTCTGTGCATTAATGAATTGAGATACAGAAAAAGAGTTTGGAACATGTAAAAATATTATGGCCATGGACTGCAAGGGTATATAAACTTCGGCACAGCCGATGTTAGCTTCTTTGATTTTTTTTGTTAAATCAATGCCCGACACCGAAATGGATTATGTGTTGTGGATATGTACATATTTGCGTGCATCAATGTGTGACTATGTAAGTATGTATCTACATATGTAAGCAAGTGCACCGGTTTTCAAATACGCACGTGAGGAAATTAATTTCGCAACCAATTCGAACGCACAAGAAGTCGCGGTGCATACGTTAATTGCGTTAATTCGTCCGTCTGTATGAACACCTAGATCTCGGAGACTATAAGAGCAAGAGCCACCAAATTTGGTATGTAGACTCGTGTAGTATGTAGAGTGAACAAGTTTATTTCAAATTTCTGATCGTTTCTAAATTTATGTGTCAAAGTGTCCTTTAAAAGTCACTTCCGACCGACTTGTTGAATCGCATATATAAAAAAAAATTATTAAAGTATATATGCATTTACGTTAAACATATTCAGAGATTGTTGTATTTATTCGATTTGTAAAGAAATGGGGCTTAGTTTTGAAAGGCAAAAGAATAGTTCAATTTCGGGAAAAATTATAATTGAATGATTAAAATTAATAGAAAGGAGAATGACAATCGAGTGATCTAAGACTAAGACTTCATGCACTTGTACAATAGCGTACAAGAAAAGTTCACTACACTTGGTCTAGTAGAAAATGTCACTTTAAAGGGCCCCGCATTACGAACAGGAATTCTTATGAAGGACTCATCTCTGGATGCTTCAGGTTTTTCCATATTGGCACTTAACTTTGAACCTTGTTCTGACGACTAGCCACGGCTATTAAAACCTTTTTGTACTGTGTAACGATCCTTTCTCGTCCCTATCTATGCTATCTCTTGGGCCAGGTTCGGCACAACAATTTATTTTGTGCCCCGGTGAAATTAGAACTCGTTTGTTTAATTATTAGTTTTGTTGGTATATTTATTTACGATTATTTATGGGCTTGGTCGGATATGCCAAGTTTCTCTGAAGGAGTCCCAAACTTGGACAACGCTGAATGTGGCTGGGGTCCCTCGACGCTCGATCCTAGTCCGTCTCTCGTCCCTTGTGTCTCCTCTGGTTCCTGTTTCAGACTCGTGATATGAATATCTTGTTTGATATCTCCCTTTTCAGAATAATGCCGGCGCGTTAATTGGCCTTAGGATATATCCTCTGGCTTTCTCTCACGTTCCTAGCGTATTCTGATTTTCTAGGGATGTTGTTTCCACCTCAATGCCTCTGACTGCGTTTCTAAGATGGTCTTTGCGTGCTCGTAGCCCCAAGGATAAATCCTGTGGCCGTTTGTTGTAGGGCAGAATTCTCGCAGCAATTGGTATTCGTCACGATATACCTGGACTTTCGGTACCTTCCAATATGCTGGGAATCGTCCTGGAGCAGTTTGACTTTTCTTATTTCTGGCCTGGGCACGGTGTTCTAGTCCTATTCCAAGGACTTGCTGGTTATAGGACTTTCTTGATCCTTTTACTCGTTTTGTTTCACTAGTATGAGCTTTTAAGGTTACTCGTAAGGCCTTAAAACTCCCTTGGTTGATCACGACTTGTAGACTTGATAATCTGATGACTTGATGATCTCTCTTGATGGGCGTTGCCTTTATATAGGCAGCTCCCACGGCCTCAGGAATAGATTGGTGTAGTACCGCTATACAGCTGGTACATTTCCATCCACTTGCTGGTACATTTCCACTTGGCTTTGTTTCGGCACCATGCATTCCCCGCACCCGTCTCGTTGGCTTGCTTAGCCCTCACTTTTGTTCGCATAATTTCGGCAGTTCATGATCTCAGTGCTTTTGATCTCTTATGTGTGACGTAGGCAGAGAGCACCCATTGGCCACCGGTACTCCCTCTCGCGGTCATACACGCATAGCATACGTATATTGTGAGTGTATGCTTATTCAGCGTATTCGTACATGCATTGTATGTTAATGCATGCATCTCTATGTGGCCTCTCTGTGCTCTTAAATTGTCTCACTGGCCAATGCCCTTTTTCGCTGGCACTTGTTTGCTTGTTTGCTCTTACATAGCCGATTTCGCCCATTATGCCTCCCACGCATCTTCCCGCTTGTACGAAATCGCTCGTGGTTGCGTGCGGTTCGATCGATCGTGTTTGATCGTAACCGTATCGTACATCGTGCCTTGTATATGTGGCTGCCAACTTCTTGCCTTATGCTTCCCACGCATCTTCCCGCTTGTACGAAATCGCTCGCGGTTGCGTGCGGTTCGATCGGCCGTGTTTGATCGTAACCGTATCGTACATCGTGCCTTGTATATGTGGCTGCCAACTTCTTGCCTTATGCTTCCCACGCATCTTCCCGCTTGTACGAAATCGCTCGCGGTTGCGTGCGGTTCGATCGGCCTTGTTTGATCGTAGCCGTATCGTATGTCGTGCAATTGCCGACTTCTTGCATTATGCTTCCCACGCATCTTCCCGCTTGTACGAAATCGCTCGCGGTTGCGTGCGGTTCGATCGGTCGTGTTTGATCGTAGCCGTATCGTATGTCGTGCAATTGCCGACTTCTTATATTATGCTTCCCACGCATCTTCCCGCTTGTACGAAATCGCTTGCTGTTGCGTGTGGTTCGATCCATTGCGTTTGATCGTAACTTATTTGCGTTGCACTGGTTCGATCGATCAGTGCCAAGATTGGTCGTATATCGTACATCTGGTTTGTGTCTCGGCTGTATCTTGTATCTGGTGCGTTATTTACACCGTTGGATTGCTACGCTGCTGGTTTGTTGTGTGGGATATTATTATGATTTCTAATATTCCTCACAACTGATCTTAAAAGAGTTTTAAACAAAAATCTTACCAAACGATAAATTTCCTCCATCTCTTCAGCCTCGATCTCAGATTGTACATCGGCAATTCGTTTCTGCATAAATGCAACTTTCTCTTCACCCTCCTTTAGATCATCTTTTTCCTTGCTAAAAGGGAAACTGTTCATTAAGATTTCATCTTCCCAATGTTCCAAGTCGTGTTCCAGATGTTTTGTAAAATACTTGATGCATTCTTTGTAGGTCTGAAAAAGAAAAAATAGATTCCTTTAAATGTTTTCTAAGTTTCTCTCACCTCCTACCTGTATATTATAATATATTTTCAGGGCCGAGTTTGATGTAATTCTTTTGACGCTCATGGGTTCTTTCAGATCAAGCAACTCCTTCTCCAATTGATTCGTGCATATATTGTATTTCATTGTCTCCGATTCCACCAAACTGCTGTAGTAGGATTCCAAATAGCGCATTTCGATCGGTCTTCTTATGGAATTGTCGTCAAGATTCCGTTGAACTTCGGCAGTCACAAGTCTCTTGTATTCATTCCACCAGGCTTGTGAGAAGCAACGGGATTTAAAGATAGCTGTAGTGTACTCTTCCCGTGCCTCCGCCAGAGACCGCTGCAGTGATTTCTCAATGGTCAACATTTGCTTTTCTTCCCACAAGACGGACAATAATTTTCGATAGCCTTGACCCTTAATCATTTGGTCGTAAAAGAACTTAAAGAAACGTTATGTTTCCAAGAGATCACAACGATCTTTCTCCCATTCCAAAGTATCCCAACTATGGTTACGCACTAGAACGTCCAGATAGACGAAATTCTTCAGTTCCCGCCGCTTAAAGAATGCCTCCAGTGACCAACAAAACAAGTTATGTGGAATTTTTCTAATATCCAATTGTCCTGCCTGTAGTGGAGATCTTTGTAAAATAAGTAATCGGTATATGGTTCGTGGGTTGGTAAAAAATAATGAAGATCGTTGCATGGATTCCATTCACTTGTCAAAATTGCTCTTCTCTCCAGTTTTAATAGTTAGCTTGTGCATGTCACCCCTTAATTCCCTTGAACTAATTTGTCTTACTAGTGAACTCAATATTGCGTTTCGCTTCATTTTACGCAAAAAACTGGGGAAACTCCATTGGTTCTTCATTGAAAGAAGAAGAGCCAAAGAGAAGACACTACTCCCCGAGCCGATCCTATTGAGCAGTGGATTCCATTCAAGTTCAAGTTTATCCTCCTCATCGTCCTCATCTTCCCCAACGCCTTCGCCTTTGTCATTGCCATCGTGTTCACGCTTATGATCACCATTATCATAATCATCATCGTCGTCGTCGTCGTCGTCGTCGTCATCATAATTATTATAATAGTCACCATAATCCGGAAATTCTGGCATGTCCCAATCAGCAAAAAGTCGACGTAAAAACTCATCATGACATAAACCCGGATCACTATTAGGTTTCACTGGCATAATGAGTTCATGGCGTTTCTCAAATGCTTCTCTCCATACATCCGTTTATTTTATTTATTTTATTTTATTTATTTTATTTATTTATTTATTTATTTACGTCAACTAACACAGCAGTCGACGAAAAAGCTTAAGCTAAAGACAAATAGTAATTAAATTAAAAAAGCTAGCTTAGCTATATACACAACTAAACATCCCCGACCCGGTGGAGGTGTTTTATTTGCATAAGGTGCCAGCTATGCCCCGATTCACAGCCAATGTGGTCAGGGGATGAGTTGCAGCCAATCCAAGTCCAGAATATTTTCATTGGTTTCGCTGTAGATGATTAAAAAGTATAGCGCGAAGAGAAGTGACAGAAAGATGAGGAGAAATTAGGTGAGAAAGGTTGTTAAAAGATTGGCAAAGAACACGAAAAGTTTCGTGAAGAGAGTAGTTAGTCAGACATCTACTAAGGTAAATAGGAAAAAAGTTTCTGGTCCGACGTGAGGGAACACAAAAATATAGCGTACTTAGTAAATTAGTGGAAATGACTTCGCCGTTGACTAGTTTATGGAGAAAGAGAATGCCAAAAACGAGCCTACGGTTGTAAAGTGAAGGGAGATTAATAAGAAGAAGTCTGTCAGAATAAGAAGGTAGGCGAAGACTCGGGTCCCAATTAAGACCGCGTAACGCAAACTTAAGGAATTGCTTCTGTACCGATTCAGTACTACGCTGGTGAACATCATATTGCGGGTTCCACACTGGCGAGCAATATTCGAGAATAGGGCGAACTAACGAAGTGTATAAAACCTTTGTTACATAGGGATCATCAAATTCTTTGGCCCAACGTTTAATAAAGCCAAGAAGGCTGCATGCTCTATTGACAATTGAAGCAATATGAACATTAAATGAAAGTTTTGGGTCAAACATAACGCCTAAGTCTTTAAAGGATGGTACACAATCTAACAGAACAGACTTAATGGAGTAATGAGCTAGGAACGGAGACAAACGACTGAAAGTCATAAAAGAACACTTAGAGGCATTAAGGTGTAATTTATTAACGTGGCACCAATCACAGAACGCATCGAGATCAGATTGCAAGTACTGTTGGAAAGAAGGATCATTATAGGAATAACAAATCTTGACGTCATCCGCAAACATGAGCACGCGTGAGTGAACCAAGGCCAAGGGTAAATCATTTATAAACAGGGTAAATAACAGTGGGCCCAGATGACTGCCTTGGGGTACACCTGACGTAACTTTAATAGTTTTAGATAATGAGGAACGAAAAGACACCTTTTGGGTTCTGCCAATAAGATACGACTTTAACCAAGCCAGCAGTTTCGGGGAAAAACCCATGATGTTAAGTTTCGCGAGAAGCATAGAATGATCAACCGTATCGAAAGCCTTACTAAAGTCAGTATAAATAACATCAGTTTGACACTTTTTACAACTTTTTAATTCACAACTTGGACATATTGTACGCTTAACGTCGATGGTGACCATTGCAACATGGTACAAAAAAGAACGTAAAACAAACAAAAACAAAAATCGAACAAAAAACAAAAACCTAACAAAAAAACACAAAAACAAAAAAACAAAAAAAAAAAAAAATTTTTGTGTTCAACGTGAGAAGAAAGAAAACAGAATAAATAACGATAAATTGAGCAAAAGTACAATTTTTCAAATTTTAATTTGTAAGCAAGGAAAAGGATTTGAGTTAATTTGCATGGCATTCTTTGGTATATAAAATTTACAGAAAGTAGTAAGAACTCAAGATAGATATATATGTGTATATCGATATTTGTGACTTTTTTCTTTCAGAGTTTTCTTTCAATATATCAAAATTTTCCTTGACAGATCAATATAGACCTTAATATCAATGGTGTGAGGAATTTCAATAGAGAGTATTATTTCTTCTAATAAATTGGTAGACCATTCGTGTAATTCCAATTCAATTAGTAATTAAAGTGAAAAAAAATTCGAATTAATTTCTAAACTTACAATTCAAGATTTTGGCGTTGCCAAAATACTCCAAAAAAAGATGCAAAATGTTACTTAAAAATAAGACTTAAAATACTGATTAAAAATAGACCTTAAAATATTAAAAACAAAAAACATCTAGATTCAGCTATTTTTAGCTTTAGCCCCGCTAGAAATTTAGTTTTCTTTTGTTAATTACACAAAAACTACGAAATAAATCGCCAAGGCGCACCTAAGGACTCGTGGATTTTCTCTCTTTCCTTTGATACCAAATTTATGTAGTTTAGGACTGCTTTGGGCCCGAGTAGCTTAAGTAAATATTTACCCCTGCAATTTATATATTTATATAGGGTAAATTTTAGCATACAAAAAACCGTTTGAATTTATATGCCCAGGATATATTATTATTATTTTTTTTTTTTTATTAGACGTAGTCGTACAACGCTCAGTACGAACAAGTGGCCCATATGACATCACGCCCGGGCCTGTTACGAACGACCCTAAGTAAAGTTAATGTTACAACCTCTACCCACTCCGACCTAAGGGCATAGGCGTATTACATATATAAACATAAATTAAACTAAAGAAATAGAAAATATTAAATGTAATGAGATAATAGGTTACATATAAAAAGAAAACAGGATAGGTTAAAATAAAGATGATTACAACTAATTACGAGCGAGGAAGGACAAGATCGCAGTTTTTATACCCGGAAGCGATGTTTCGGAACCGATAACGTGCCAAAGACTGTTGTAGTCACTACATAGTATACGAAAAGGTTCATGCAGAGAAAAGTTAGTTGTGCAAGTGGGAAGTATAAGCGGTGTGAAATTGCGGGTCGTTCTAGATGGAACAGAAATGCTAATTTGGCTCAACAGCTCGGAAGAGTCAATCTCACCATTCAAAAGTTTGTAAAGAAAAGTTACACCAAGCATTATTCTACGATTAGTTAAAGAAGGAAGGTTAATTAACTGAAGTCGACTAGAATAAGATGGAAGTTGTACAGTTGGATCCCAGCGCAAATCACGAAGGGCAAAGAGTAAAACTGTTTTTGTACAGATTCTAATTTGTTTTGATAAAACTCATATTGAGGAGACCAAACACAAGATCCATATTCTAATATGGGGCGGACTAAAGAAGTAAAAATTATTTTAGTAGTATATGGATCCTTGAACTCCTTCGACCAGCGCTTTATAAGCCAAGAACACTCTTAGCCCTACTAACAGTAGTCGATATATGCTGATTAAAACTAAGTTTGTGGTCGATTAAGATCCCCAAATCTTTTACAACCAAGGATGTATTATTAATTTTTTCTAACGGGAAATTATTTAAAAAGTAACTCGTTAATTGGGGAGAACGTCTATAAAAAGACATAACTTTTCACTTAGAACAGTTTAGAGATAACAAGTTAGTCCTACACCACCCCTGAAAAGCATTCAGGTCAGCTTGCAAGGTATGACATGAGAGAGAGTCTACGATGCGATTAGCGATTTTTACATTATCGGCATACATAAGAACTCTGGAATTTAAAAGAACGGTGGGGAGATCATTAATAAAAATGGTAAATAATAATGGGCCAAGGTGACTGCCCTGTGGGACTCCCGATTCAACACAAATGATCTTAGAAAGAGAGGACCTAAAAAGAACCCTCTGCCTCCTATTGCTTAGATATTGTGAAATCCAAGCAAGCAGAGCATCCGGAAAGCCAACTAAATTCAGCTTATGTAATAGTAAGGCATCGTTTACCGAATCGAAAGCCTTACTGAAATCCGTATATATAACATCAGTTTTCTTTTGTTTCTTAAAACCTTGGATTACAAAAGATGTAAACTGTAAAAGATTAGTTGTGGTAGACCTATTCTTTACATGCTGGTATGGCGAAAAAATAGATTTACATAAATGCTGTATTTGAGACGTCATAATTTTCTCAAACAGTTTAGGTATCGCTGACAATTTAGAAATTCCTCTGTAATTATTTATTGGATTTATTGCCACATTTGTGAAGAGGTAAAATAAACAAATTCTTCCATATAGTTTGTAACGATCCTTTCTCGTCCCTTGCGATATCTATGCTATCTCTTGGGCCAGGTTCGGCACAACAAAATTTATTTTGTGCCCCGGTGAAATTAGAACTCGTTTGTTTAATTATTAGTTTTGTTGGTAAATAAATATTTACGATTATTTATGGGCTTGGTCGGATATGACAAGTTTCTCTGAAGGAGTCCCGAACTTGGACAACGCTGCTTGTGGCTGGGGTCCCTCGACGTTCGATCCTAGTCCGCCTCTCGTCCCTTGTGTCTCCTCTGGTTCCTGTTTCAGACTCGTGATATGAATATCTTGTTTGATATCTCCTTTTCAGAATAATGCCGGCGCGTTAATTGGCCTTAGGATATATCCTCTGGCTTTCGCTCACCTTCCTGGCGTATTCTGATTTTCTAGGGATGTTGTTTCCACCTCAATGCCTCTGACTGCGTTTCTAAGATGGTCTTTGCGTGCTCGTAGCCCCAAGGATAAATCCTGTGGCCGTTTGTTGTAGGGCAGGATTCTCGCAGCAATTGGTATTCGTCACGATATATAGATCCTGGAATTTCGGTAACAGGATATATCCTTGTACCTTTCAATATGCTGGGAATCGTCCTGGAGCAGTTTGACTTTTCTTATTTCTGGCCTGGGCACGGTGTTCTAGTCCTATTCCAAGGACTTGCTGGTTATAGGATAATTTGAGAGGTTACTAGTAAGGCCTTCTCAAATTATTCTGACTTTCTTGATCCTTTTACTCGTTTTGTTTCACTAGTATGAGCTTTTAAGGTTACTCGTACGGCCTTAAAACTCCCTTGGTTGATCACGACTTGTAGACTTGATAATCTGATGACTTCATGATTTGCTTGATGGGCATTGCCTTTATATAGGCATCTCCCACGGCCTCAGGAATAGATTGGTGTAGTACCGCTATACAGCTGGTACATCTCCATCGGCCCTCTGCTTTCACCCACGCATCCCCTTGTTGCTATGCGTGGTGAAAGTCCCGTAATTCCTTAGCGCATATGTCCACTTTCTCTGTGGCTGTGCGCCCATTCATTCCCTTGTCCTTGTCTTCCTCGTTTATATATATTGACTTCCATCACTTTCATATGTTGGCGTTGCCTTCCCATTGGCCGCCACTTATATCCCGTTGACTTTCTCTGCTTTCCCTTTTTCTGGCGGCGCTGCCGTCGCCCGTCGCTCCCCTCAATCCGCTTGTCATACCCAACTTTGCTCAAATTATTCCGATATTATAACTATGCATACATATATATATTCGTTGTACTTAAACTTAATCTATCATTTAATACTAATTAGCCTGATTAACTCAATATATAATGTTGATTGCTTTTATTTAAATCGCAATCCAAATGCACGCATCGTATCTATTAGAAAGAGGGCTTTCCTAATGCTCATCCCTTCCCCTTCGGCTTGCATATTCCCTTTTTCAATCCACAAACCATTTCGTTTTTACATGTTCTCACTCTCCCTCCTACCCCCCGATTCATCAGCATAGCCCACACTTGGTTCTGTTTCGGCACATGCATCTCTATGGCCTCTTTATGCTCTTAAATTGTCTCACTGGCCAATGCCCTTTTTCGCTTGCATTTATTTGCTCTTACACAGCCGATTTCGGCTATTATGCCTCTCACGCATCTTCCCGCTTGTACGAAATCGCTCGCGGTTGCGTGTGGTTCGATCGACCATGTTTGATCGTAACTCATTTGCCTTGAACTGGTTCGATCGACCAGTAACGAGCTTGGTCGTATATCGTACATTTGGTTTGTGTCTCGGCTGTATCTTGCATCTGGTGCCTTATTTACACCGTTGGATTGCTTTGCTGCTAGTTTGTTGTGTGGGATATTATTATCATTTATAATATTCCTCACACTCCTCCCCTTCTCCCCCTTGTGTTCGATTTATATGTGCATTTTCTTGTCTCATTTTTATGCTTGTGTGTGTTTTTTTTTTGTATGCAACGGCTTTGCCAACCTTTTTTTTTTTGTGACTCAGATCGCATCTTTTATTGGCCCTTTGGCATCTTTTCTTGTTGGCGATTACTGAGTATCTTTTCGTTCTTGGTGGCGGATTAGCGAATCTTTTCTTTATCTATTCCCTCTTTTGTTTTTTTTCTGGCCCGTTCCGCATCTTTTCTTATCAGTATCTTACATCTATTTACCCTACTTATTATATCTTCATCTTACTCTGAGATGCGGTTTGTGACTTTGCTAGTTTTTTTTTTTTATACGATGTACTTTGAGATTTTCAGCTCTATGTCATGTTTTTTGAGTTCTCTGTTCAGCCAGCCGGTCTGTGCAAATTTCTCGCTACCATGTCATTAGAGTCGTCCATACTCATTGCTCATCAACTTTCTTGCCATCCTCTTCCTCGCATATTTGTTGCTTCATCTGGCTGATATGTGCTTGTCTGCTTTTTCCCGTTTGTTTGTGCCGTAATTTGCGTATGACCGGCGATAAAAAACCTATTACTTTATATGGGCCTCCAAACTTTGGTGCCAGCTTTGCTGCAAATCCTTCTGCAGTATTTGAAAGGTGATGTTTTTTTGCCCATACTGTTGCTCCAATTACTGGCCTCCATTCTCTTCGTCTTAGATTGTAATGCCGAGCCTGATCCTGTGCAGCCGTCTTCAGATTACGCCGTAATAGTTCCAACAGCTCTTGCATTTGTTTTACTGTCGTGACACTATCGTATATTGCACCCGGCATTCTTGGTTCACGCCCCTGTATTACATACGCTGGCGTACTTCCGATTGGCTTGTATTTACCGCTAGTGTTATTTCCGGCCAACTCTCATCCCAGTTGCGTTGATTTTCCCCCGTAAACTGAGCAATCATTGTTTTTACTGTTCTGTTTGCTCTCTCGGTAGGATTTTCTTGTGGTGTATACGGTGCTGTCAGTTGGTGTTGGCATCCCCATTCTTCTAGCATTTTTTTGAATATTCTGCTAGTGAATTGAACTCCATTGTCCGTTATCACCACTTTCGGAGCTCCGAATCGAGCTAGTATCCTCTCTCGAAAGGCCTTAATTAGATTCTCTGCAGTTGCCTTTCGCATAGGTATCAGTTCTGTCCATTTTGAAAATCTGTCAATGATTAATAGTAGCATCGAATTTCCGTGTTTCGATCTTGGCAATGGCCCCACAAAGTCAGCGCATACTGTGGCCCATGGTTCTGCGGTATTTGTGTTAGCATCTTTCCTGCTGCTTGCTGTTGACTGGGCTTGTATTGTTGGCATATCGTACACTTTCCTACAAATGTCCTGATATCTCGTTGCATTCCTGGCCAGTAATATCTTGATGCAGTTCTGGCACTAGTTCGCCTGCTTCCTGTATGCCCTGCCGTTGTCGCAGTGTGGTTTTCGGCCATTACTTGATTCCGTAGCGTTTTCGGCACACATAGTTTCCATGATACCACCTCTTCTTGGCCTGCTCTGTGCGGAATGTTCCTGTATACCTGGCTATTTTCTATAATGTAATCCGGATATTTCTGTGGTTGTTGTTTTATTTTTCCCATTATGTCTTGAATCCACCCACACTCTTTGTTTGCTTGTCGTAATCTGGCACCATTGTCTACTATTCTTTTGCACCCTTCCATTGGTTGTCTTGACAAAGCATCGGCGACAATGTTTAATTTACCCTTTCGATATGCTATTTCGAAATCATATTGTTGAAGTTCTAGTGCCCATCGGGCTATACGGCCCGTAGGGCTCTCTATACTATTCAACTACTTCAACGCCATGTGATCTGTTACCACTTTAAATCGGTATCCTTCAAGGTATGGTTTTAGTTTGCGTATTGCCCATACTATCACCAGACATTCTTTTTCTCTTGCCGAATAGTTTATTTCTGCTGGGTTTAATTCCCTTGACAAGTATGATAGCACTCTCTCTCCATCCTCCGTGTTTTGCACCAATATGGCTCCTAATCCCTTGTTACTTGCATCCGTCTGGAGCACGAACATTTTTGTGAAGTCTGGACACGCTAGTACCGGGCTACTTGTCAGCCTTTCCTTTACAGCATCAAATGCTGCCTGATACTCCTCGTTCCAGTGCCATTTTGTTCTTTTCTTTAGCAGTTCGTTTAACGGGTGTGTTAGTGCTGCAAAACCCGGTACGAACGGTTCTAGTTGAGCTATTGCTGCCACCTTTTCTGGGTCCGTTGCAATACCGTTTTCTGTCACCAAGTGGCCTAGGAACTTTAGCTCTTTCCTGAAGAATTGGCACTTCTCAGCATTAATTCTTAAGTTTGCTTGTTTCAATCTCCTAAACACTTCTTGTAGATGCTTCATGTGTTCTTCGATTGTTTTGCTCACTATCACGATGTCATCTTGGTATGCGAATGCGTTTGGTATCATTTCTTGGTCCAGTGCGCGCTGGAAAGTGGCTGACGCTGAGTGTAACCCGAACGGCATCATTTTCCATTGGAATAACCCTTTCCCTGGGACTGTGAATGCCGTCATTGGTCTGCTTTTTTCTTCTAACAGAATCTGCCAGTATCCATCCTTCAGGTCTAAACTGCTTATGAACTTTGCTTCGCGTAGTTGATTTAAGATGTAGTCTATGCGTGGCATTGGGTATGCATCCTTTATAGATTTTGCGTTAATCTGTCTAAAATCTACACATAATCTCCATTTACCTGTCTGTTTCTTTCTCACCATCACTATGGGTGAACTATATGGGCTTTGTGATGGTTCTATGCATCCCATTGTCAACAGTTCGTCGACCTTTGCGTTGATTTCTCCTTGTATTTTTGGATTTTTCGGGTAATACCTTTGTTTTATTGGGATATCGTCCTTCATCGTTATGCGATGTATCCCCACCTTTGACAGTCCCTTAACTTTCCCCAATTCCTTCAACTCATTGCTTAGAAAACTTTGTATTTCTTGTTGTTCACCATTCTGAGTCACCATGATGGATATTCTCTCCACCAGCCTGCCCTGTATTCGACTTACTGTCGGTATTCGCACTTTGTGGCCTCCACACGATATTTCTGTGTTCATAATCCTGAGGAAATTCCAACCTAAGATCATCGCATCCATTCCTTCTGGCATGACAAGGAATGGCATGTGGATTTGCTTATCCCCGAATCTCACGTATCATGTCCATTGCTCTTCAATGTCTCGCACCTTTCCGTCTGCCATGTATACCTGTTTGTGTGTGTTCTCCCATTTTCCTTTATCCCTCACTGTTTCCAGCATCTGCTTGCTGATGAAGCTACTCGTGGCTCCGGAGTCAATTGTCGCTTTCATCTGGACTCCTGCTACTTCGATTCTGGTTGGATATAATTTTTATTTGAACAGCTGTCTATTAGAAAATTGTATACTGTTCCGTCTTTGTCCCGGACTACAAAGTACGGCAAAGAGGAACATTTCATCCTAAAAAATTGACAGTATCCTCAATTTGTGGGAGAGGATCTTGGACTATGGTTTGTGATACCTCTTTATTTTGCGGAATTAACTCGGACATATCACCTTGAGCGGTGAAATATTCTTGCTGTTGCTGATACTCTGAAAACTGTGAATATGGGACTACTTGGAAATAATCATCTTGCTCTTGATATTCGGACTGAACTTCGGACATATTAACCTGGGGTTCTTCTTGCATTGGAGTACTATATGATTCATTTTGTGCTTCAGCTCCAATGTGGAACTGTCTTTGAATTTTATTCGGAAAATTTGTTATAGGCTGGTCTACTCTTTTCAACAAAATTGGCTGTTGTGAGGGATTGGTATTTGGTCTGTTTATGTAGTTTACTTTTCTGCTCATGATGGAACCGTCTACTTCCATTGGAGTGGTTTCGGGGTGAATGGTCTAAGTGGTGCATTAAAGAATGGCTGGTTATTATTTCGGAACGGATTATTCTGAGGAATATTATAGCTCTGTATCTGTCTGGGGTTATACCAGTTTGTATTAATGTGTGGTTTAGGGGGAAGTACTGGAGGGTACGTTGGTTGAAGGAACATATTGTTCTTATTGTGTTGTACTGGTTTATGTGATATATTCGGACGAGGGTATTGATAACCGAGGCCAATAGAAGAATTTTGGCGCGTTTATTATCTACTGCATCTATTAATTGCATTCCAGTGGTATTCCAGTGTACCTAGGTCTCGTCTATCCGAATACTCTTGTTTAAGATTAAACATCGTGTTCATCTGAATTGGCTTCACCAAATCAGATTGACCAAAGAAATATACAAAACGAAACAAAACCATAAACAAAATAAGTCATAAAAATTCATATGACAATTATTGCTTAATACCAAACAAAACATGCATCCACACTCTGTGGAAAACACTTAAGATTATAACAGCGGCGCGGTATCAAGTAACCAACGCTGAGCATGAAATATAAACATTAGAATAAGCATTTTTAAGAACAAATGTCGCCTCCTAGAGTTTAAGAAATCATATATATACACAACACTTTTGTAAATAAAATCAGTTCTTATTTTGAATTCAACAAATGAAGATTGGGTTATCCTTTCCTTCGCCCTGGAAGCCCTCTTCATTTTGGTCCTTCAGTAAAAGGAACTCTGTAGTTTTCCCCACCAGTGGTAAGAGACTCAGAGAATGAATCAGCTCCTTAAAGTCTGGATTCTTATGCAAGTGTAAATGCTAAGATCAGCTAAAGGTAGCAAAATAAAAAAAACTCTTGTTTTCCCCACCAGTGGTAAGAGACAGAGTATAATAGAAAAGCAAAATATTGCTTAATAAATAAAAAGTGCGTGAGACCGAGTATATAAAGGCAGTTTGGCTAGTCGAGCAACTGCAATAATTTCGGCAGCGGTAAAAAATATAAAAATATAAAGTTGGTGTGTGGCGTATTCGAAGCCCTAATATCGAAAAAAGTGAACTAGTGTATATATACACTATATGTAGTTCCAAATTGGCAACTACCAACAACAGCAGGGCAACAAGATAGTTGCAAAGGAGAGGCCGCTGAAGAACAAACACTGCCAATATAAGGAAGTCTGGTGCGATGACCGGCACCGGTACTGCGTGAGCCCATAGGCCCTGGACAACAGCAGCTGAGCAACGACACAGTAAAAAAAAACGGCGAACTCTACCCATTGGCGGACAAGCAGCAGCGAACAGGATCAACAGATAAGATAAGGAAGTAAAACAGATAAGGAATCAATGGATACCTAATAACAAAAAATTGATCCAAACTGCTCCAAATTTCGATCATGATTATTTCAGAAATAAAATACATGAAGAAGCATTAACGATAGTTGCCAAAATTATAGCCATAGGAGAGGCAGAAAAACCAGGCACTAGTAAGTCGGTGTTAGTTGAAGCAGACGCGAATATGTCAGAAATGGGTGATGATAGCAAAGGAGAGTCGCGCGGGAATGCGACCTCCAGTAATGAGAACACTAAGGTTAACCAGGAAAAATTTGAAGAAAAAGTCCGTCAGCTCCAGCAATATTTGGATATGGTGAGCAAAGATTTACGTACGATAGACAATAGAACAGGCGAAATGTATATTAAGAAAATAAAATTCTTGTTAAGGAAGGTACAGGAGTGCCAGGCTTATACAGATGAGCTATACAGATATAATGAAACGTTTAAAGAGGTCATAGAAGAATTGGAGTTCGACCTTCAGAATACCTTGGTATCATTAGAAGAGAAAATAAACGATCAGAAAGATGTGAAAGTTGAGAATGCAACCGTAAGAAGCGAATTACCGGTGTTGCCAAAAATTCAGGTACCCACATTCTCTGGAGAGCCAAGAGAATGGGACCTGTTTGTAGAATTATTTGCAGAATTAATTGAAAATAGAGAGGATCTAAATCTTACTCTTAAATTCAATTATTTAAAATCCGCATTAAAGGGCGAAGCGAGGAGCATGGTAGCTCTTTTATTGTCAGGTTCAGCTGACAGTTATAATGCCGCTTGGGAACTGTTGACCAAGCGGTATGAAAATAATCGGAGGGTATTTTCCGAACAATTAAGTCGGATCGTTGATCTACCGATGATCAACAATGAATCCGCAAAGAATGTAAAAGGAGTGATTGACATAATTAATGAGTCAATGCACTTAATTAAAATTAAAGCAAATTTGTCCGATGAAGTTGACGTAATATTCGCACAACTCGTACTTAGGAAATTTGACAAGGAGGCTCTACAATTGTATGAGAGTCAGATTAGGAAAACAAGGCAGATACAAATGCTTTCTGATGTCATGGAATACTTGGAGCAAAGATATTGTTCGCTAAGTGCCATGAGGAAAGAAGAGAAAGACCCGCAAAAAGTTGTTTCATATGGGGTTTTGAAAATAACTGTCCGATTTGCAAAGTTGCCGGGCATAAAGCGTATAAGTGCTATAAATTTAAAGGTTTGACACCTATGGAAAGGTATGAAACGGCCAAAAAAAGTGCAGCTGTGCACAAGATTTTTGAACCATTCAAGCAATAAAGAATGCAGTAATGAGATGATCTGTTCATTGTGCAGTAAAGGACACCATACTCTACTCCATTTTGAAGAAATACAGGAGAGAGTTAACACTTGGCCACAGCCCTAATACAAGTAAAAAATGTAAATGGAGGATATAAGACTCTAAGAGCACTAATTGATAATGGTTCACAGAGCACAATTTTGTCTGAAGATATTAAAATTACCGAAAATTAAACAACATACAGAAATAAAGGGCGTGTACTCAATAAATGCAAAAAAATCAAAATATAAGGTAAAAATAGATGTGAAGACGCGAAATCCTTGGAAAAGTCATCTTAAGGTTGAGGCGATTGTGTTGCCAAAGTTAATGAAAGCTCTTCCATTAAAAACGGTAGACGTGGATATGTCAAAATGGCAATCCTACGTATTAGCTGATCCTACCTTTAATAAACCTGGTAAGGTTGATATAATAATGGGGGTAAACGTATATACCCAAATTTTAAAAGGGGGAGATACAAAGATTGATGGCCTACTACGCCAAAATACTCAATTTGGTTGGATCCTCTCGGGATGCACCAAATCAAAAAATAAAAAGTCAGTAGTGGCAACAACAATAGATGTCACATATATGCAACAGCGTTGGGAGAAGAACAAAGGTAAACGTGGAAATAAATACAGTACAATTCAAAACAAACTCAACTACGAAATTCAAGGAATAAGTCAGCATTTGACTCCCTCAGCAGAGCCTCACCTTGGAGGTAAGATAAAAGCTGAGGTAAAAGAAATAATTTGTCAAAATAATAAAGAAATAAATGTATGCCCCCGGCAGGACCTCACTTTAGAGGTACAGTGAAAACTGGCGAAGAAAAAGTGGATATCCCAGTACAAAATAAGAATATTGAAATGGCAATGGTTGAATCAAATAATGATTATAAAAAAAATAATGTCAAAATAGATTCCGGTAATAAATTGTCCGAATCTGCATTACAAAAAGGGCGGACAAGGCAAAATATTTATAAAAGGACAACATCTAAGGATAAACAAAATAACAACTCAAATTTTAGCTATCAGCAATATTTAAAAAAAGTGGAGCAAAGATCAGATTGGTACAAGTCGAAAAGTAAAAGTAGTTATTTTTTAAATTTTTCACCATATAAAAGGGCTAGAAGTCAACATAGTAATGCACATCAGCAGTGGGTAGATATCCCGAAACAAAAATTATTAAGCATTGGGCGATATTAGTAATATGCCAAATATAAAATAATATAAAATCCAGTAGAAGCCAATTTAGTAAACTATACAGCGGAATTGGTAAGAATAGGAAGTCAGTTACTATCGGTAAAGAAACATCAGAGGGACTAGGTTTTGAGCGTCCATAATGTAACTTTACATGCTTCTTTAACAATAGTTTTCTTACTAATGATAATATAATGATAATATTAAAATTTGTATAAGACAATTAACTATAAAAATAAATTTCAAAACGTCGCATTTGGCGGCCCTTGGCAGAATGTTTAAGATTAAACATCGTGTTCATCTGAATTGGCTTCACCAAATCAGATTGACCAAAGAAATATACAAAACGAAACAAAACCATAAACAAAATAAGTCATAAAAATTCATATGACAATTATTGCTTAATACCAAACAAAACATGCATCCACACTCTGTGGAAAACACTTAAGATTATAACAGCGGCGCGGTATCAAGTAACCAACGCTGAGCATGAAATATAAACATTAGAATAAGCATTTTTAAGAACAAATGTCGCCTCCTAGAGTTTAAGAAATCATTTATATACACAACACTTTTGTAAATAAAATCAGTTCATATTTTGAATTCAACGAATGAAGATTGGGTTATTCTATCCTTCGCCCTGGAAGCCCTATTCACTCTTCTAAAAGACATTAGAAAATTGTATACTGTTCCGTCTTTGTCCCGGACTACAAAGTACGGCAAAGAGGAACATTTCATCCTAAAAAATTGACAGTATCCTCAATTTGTGGGAGAGGATCTTGGACTATGGTTTGTGATACCTCTTTATTTTGCGGAATTAACTCGGACATATCACCTTGAGCGGTGAAATATTCTTGCTGTTGCTGATACTCTGAAAACTGTGAATATGGGACTACTTGGAAATAATCATCTTGCTCTTGATATTCGGACTGAACTTCGGACATATTAACCTGGGGTTCTTCTTGCATTGGAGTACTATATGATTCATTTTGTGCTTCAGCTCCAATGTGGAACTGTCTTTGAATATTATTCGGAAAATTTGTTATAGGCTGGTCTACTCTTTTCAACAAAATTGGCTGTTGTGAGGGATTGGTATTTGGTCTGTTTATGTAGTTTACTTTTCTGGTCATGATGGAACCGTCTACTTCCATTGGAGTGGTTTCGGGGTGAATGGTCTAAGTGGTGCATTAAAGAATGGCTGGTTATTATTTCGGAACGGATTATTCTGAGGAATATTATAGCTCTGTATCTGTCTGGGGTTATACCAGTTTGTATTAATGTGTGGTTTAGGGGGAAGTACTGGAGGGTACGTTGGTTGAAGGAACATATTGTTCTTATTGTGTTGTACTGGTTTATGTGATATATTCGGACGAGGGTATTGATAACCGAGGCCAATAGAATTTTTGGCGCGTTTATTATCTACTGCATCTATTAATTGCATTCCAGTGGTATTCCAGTGTACCTAGGTCTCGTCTATCCGAATACTCTTGTTTAAGATTAAACATCGTGTTCATCTGAATTGGCTTCACCAAATCAGATTGACCAAAGAAATATACAAAACGAAACAAAACCATAAACAAAATAAGTCATAAAAATTCATTTGACAATTATTGCTTAATACCAAACAAAACATGCATCCACACTCTGTGGAAAACACTTAAGATTATAACAGCGGCGCGGTATCAAGTAACCAACGCTGAGCATGAAATATAAACATTAGAATAAGCATTTTTAAGAACAAATGTCGCCTCCTAGAGTTTAAGAAATCATATATATACACAACACTTTTGTAAATAAAATCAGTTCTTATTTTGAATTCAACAAATGAAGATTGGGTTATCCTTTCCTTCGCCCTGGAAGCCCTCTTCATTTTGGTCCTTCGAGTAAAAGGAACTCTGTAGTTTTCCCCCACCAGTGGTAAGAGACTCAGAGAATGAATCAGCTCCTTAAAGTCTGGATTCTTATGCAAGTGTAAATGCTAAGATCAGCTAAAGGTAGCAAAATAAAAAAAACTCTTGTTTTCCCCCACCAGTGGTAAGAGACAGAGTATAATAGAAAAGCAAAATATTGCTTAATAAATAAAAAGTGCGTGAGACCGAGTATATAAAGGCAGTTTGGCTAGTCGAGCAACTGCAATAATTTCGGCAGCGGTAAAAAATATAAAAATATAAAGTTGGTGTGTGGCGTATTCGAAGCCCTAATATCGAAAAAAGTGAACTAGTGTATATATACACTATATGTAGTTCCAAATTGGCAACTACCAACAACAGCAGGGCAACAAGATAGTTGCAAAGGAGAGGCCGCTGAAGAACAAACACTGCCAATATAAGGAAGTCTGGTGCGATGACCGGCACCGGTACCGCCTGAGCCCATAGGCCCTGGACAACAGCAGCTGAGCAACGACACAGTAAAAAAAAACGGCGAACTCTACCCATTGGCGGACAAGCAGCAGCGAACAGGATCAACAGATAAGATAAGGAAGTAAAACAGATAAGGAATCAATGGATACCTAATAACAAAAAATTGATCCAAACTGCTCCAAATTTCGATCATGATTATTTCAGAAATAAAATACATGAAGAAGCATTAACGATAGTTGCCAAAATTATAGCCATAGGAGAGGCAGAAAAACCAGGCACTAGTAAGTCGGTGTTAGTTGAAGCAGACGCGAATATGTCAGAAATGGGTGATGATAGCAAAGGAGAGTCGCGCGGGAATGCGACCTCCAGTAATGAGAACACTAAGGTTAACCAGGAAAGATTTGAAGAAAAAGTCCGTCAGCTCCAGCAATATTTGGATATGGTGAGCAAAGATTTACGTACGATAGACAATAGAACAGGCGAAATGTATATTAAGAAAATAAAATTCTTGTTAAGGAAGGTACAGGAGTGCCAGGCTTATACAGATGAGCTATACAGATATAATGAAACGTTTAAAGAGGTCATAGAAGAATTGGAGTTCGACCTTCAGAATACCTTGGTATCATTAGAAGAGAAAATAAACGATCAGAAAGATGTGAAAGTTGAGAATGTAACCGTAAGAAGCGAATTACCGGTGTTGCCAAAAATTCAGGTACCCACATTCTCTGGAGAGCCAAGAGAATGGGACCTGTTTGTAGAGTTATTTGCAGAATTAATTGAAAATAGAGAGGATCTAAATCTTACTCTTAAATTCAATTATTTAAAATCCGCATTAAAGGGCGAAGCGAGGAGCATGGTAGCTCTTTTATTGTCAGGTTCAGCTGACAGTTATAATGCCGCTTGGGAACTGTTGACCAAGCGGTATGAAAATAATCGGAGGGTATTTTCCGAACAATTAAGTCGGATCGTTGATCTACCGATGATCAACAATGAATCCGCAAAGAATGTAAAAGGAGTGATTGACATAATTAATGAGTCAATGCACTTAATTAAAATTAAAGCAAATTTCTCCGATGAAGTTGACGTAATATTCGCACAACTCGTACTTAGGAAATTTGACAAGGAGGCTCTACAATTGTATGAGAGTCAGATTAGGAAAACAAGGCAGATACAAATGCTTTCTGATGTCATGGAATACTTGGAGCAAAGATATTGTTCGCTAAGTGCCATGAGGAAAGAAGAGAAAGACCCGCAAAAAGTTGTTTCATATGGGGTTTTTGAAAATAACTGTCCGATTTGCAAAGTTGCCGGGCATAAAGCGTATAAGTGCTATAAATTTAAAGGTTTGACACCTATGGAAAGGTATGAAACGGCCAAAAAAGTGCAGCTGTGCACAAGATTTTTGAACCATTCAAGCAATAAAGAATGCAGTAATGAGATGATCTGTTCATTGTGCAGTAAAGGACACCATACTCTACTCCATTTTGAAGAAATACAGGAGAGAGTTAACACTTGGCCACAGCCCTAATACAAGTAAAAAATGTAAATGGAGGATATAAGACTCTAAGAGCACTAATTGATAATGGTTCACAGAGCACAATTTTGTCTGAAGATATTAAAATTACCGAAAATTAAACAACATACAGAAATAAAGGGCGTGTACTCAATAAATGCAAAAAAATCAAAATATAAGGTAAAAATAGATGTGAGGACGCGAAATCCTTGGAAAAGTCATCTTAAGGTTGAGGCGATTGTGTTGCCAAAGTTAATGAAAGCTCTTCCATTAAAAACGGTAGACGTGGATATGTCAAAATGGCAATCCTACGTATTAGCTGATCCTACCTTTAATAAACCTGGTAAGGTTGATATAATAATGGGGGTAAACGTATATACCCAAATTTTAAAAGGGGAGATACAAAGATTGATGGCCTACTACGCCAAAATACTCAATTTGGTTGGATCCTCTCGGGATGCACCAAATCAAAAAATAAAAAGTCAGTAGTGGCAACAACAATAGATGTCACATATATGCAACAGCGTTGGGAGAAGAACAAAGGTAAACGTGGAAATAAATACAGTACAATTCAAAACAAACTCAACTACGAAATTCAAGGAATAAGTCAGCATTTGACTCCCTCAGCAGAGCCTCACCTTGGAGGTAAGATAAAAGCTGAGGTAAAAGAAATAATTTGTCAAAATAATAAAGAAATAAATGTATGCCCCCCGGTAGGACCTCACTTTAGAGGTACAGTGAAAACTGGCGAAGAAAAAGTGGATATCCCAGTACAAAATAAGAATATTGAAATGGCAATGGTTGAATCAAATAATGATTATAAAAAAAATAATGTCAAAATAGATTCCGGTAATAAATTGTCCGAATCTGCATTACAAAAAGGGCGGACAAGGCAAAATATTTATAAAAGGACAACATCTAAGAATAAACAAAATAACAACTCAAATTTTAGCTATCAGCAATATTTAAAAAAAGTGGAGCAAAGATCAGATTGGTACAAGTCGAAAAGTAAAAGTAGTTATTTTTTAATTTTTCACCATATAAAAAGGGCTAGAAGTCAACATAGTTATGCACATCAGCAGTGGGTAGATATCCCGAAACAAAAATTATTAAGCATTGGGCGATATTAGTAATATGCCAAATATAAAATAATATAAAATCCAGTAGAAGCCAATTTAGTAAACTATACAGCGGAATTGGTAAGAATAGGAAGTCAGTTACTATCGGTAAAGAAACATCAGAGGGACTAGGTTTTGAGCGTCCATAATGTAACTTTACATGCTTCTTTAACAATAGTTTTCTTACTAATGATAATATAATGATAATATTAAAATTTGTATAAGACAATTAACTATAAAAATAAATTTCAAAACGTCGCATTTGGCGGCCCTTGGCAGAATGTTTAAGATTAAACATCGTGTTCATCTGAATTGGCTTCACCAAATCAGATTGACCAAAGAAATATACAAAACGAAACAAAACCATAAACAAAATAAGTCATAAAAATTCATATGACAATTATTGCTTAATACCAAACAAAACATGCATCCACACTCTGTGGAAAACACTTAAGATTATAACAGCGGCGCGGTATCAAGTAACCAACGCTGAGCATGAAATATAAACATTAGAATAAGCATTTTTAAGAACAAATGTCGCCTCCTAGAGTTTAAGAAATCATTTATATACACAACACTTTTGTAAATAAAATCAGTTCATATTTTGAATTCAACGAATGAAGATTGGGTTATTCTATCCTTCGCCCTGGAAGCCCTATTCACTCTTCTAAAAGACATTTCGAAATTGCATCCCAATGCAATGCGGTATCATTTGCTTTCAACACTGAGTCTGCATGACCGGTAATTTGGTCTCTAGCCGTCAACAGTATCACGAAATATTTTGGTGTTCCCTGTAAGGGAGCAAAAACCTCCATTATGCATGAAGCTGTAGAAAACCATGTTGTAAACTCTGCTGGATTACCTGAAAATTGTCTAAGTCCTTTCACTAAATCTGGAATCCTTTCCAAATCGTTCCAATTGTCATTTAAATTTGGGGTTAAATCTTTATATACTGGGTTTTCTGATTCCGACGAGTTCAAGCGCTCAATATAATTCTCCATTCTAGCTGCCAATATAACATCTATAGCTGCATCTAAGCCTTGAATAGAAACTGCTTCTATATTTCTACCTGAGGTTGATGCCATTTGTGGCTCTGTAGCTTGACGATTTCCTGGCTGAAGAACTGAGGCTTTTACCCAACTATCATCAGGCATTTTTCAATTTAAAAGGGGAAGTATTTCACTTAAAACAACAACAGATACGTAACACAATCGCGTCGAATATGTAATCAGGTTTTTTGTAAGAATAGGCAAGTTCGCGGCGCGGTTGGAAATGGCTTTTGGTTCACAGGATAGTTGTTAGTAAGGATAAATATTTTAAGGGTTGATTTTTTCTTTTTTTTTTAGTAAAAAAACTTAACTAATTGATTTTATTCTTTTGATTCTTTTGTTTTCTTTTAGAACTTACTAATTGATTTTTTTCTTTTAATTCTTCTGTTTCCTTTTTTAGGATTTAACTGATTTCGTTTTTTTGTTTTTAAATTTTAACTTTCGTTTTGATTCACAATTTTCTCTTAATTTTATTCTTCTTAACTTACATTATTACTAGCATCTTCGGTGTTTTACTGATCGGCTTGTAGGAGGGCTCGCTTTTCCAACGTTAAAGGTACTAACGCTCCTAGGCAAACACTTTCGGGTTATCAGTTTTCCTCGGAACGGATCTTGGAGGAAATTGCAGCGATTGAATTGACTCTGTCTGATTTTTAGCGTAGTTCGATACAATGTTTTTATTTTCGTCGACACTTAAGGCATTTAACGCGTTTTATTGGTCACGATCACTGATATCTGTCACTAACACTCGATCAAGTTTTATTTAGCAGGGTCCCTGCTCGGGCGCCAATTAA
Source organism: Drosophila insularis (assembly GCA_018903935.1). Taxonomy (NCBI): domain Eukaryota; kingdom Metazoa; phylum Arthropoda; class Insecta; order Diptera; family Drosophilidae; genus Drosophila; species Drosophila insularis. The sequence continues at coordinate 25,939 of JAEIFP010001545.1, forward strand.
CACTTTCCTTGTTCTCGGTAGGAAAAAAATAAAATTTATTTAAAAATCTTTATTAGTTTTACGTTCACAAATCTTTTAATTTACTGGATGACTTTAAGACAACTACTATGAACAAGGATCGCGGAGCTCCAACGAAGTTACAAGTTGCACTCAGGTTGAAGACTGATTTTGGGTTGATCGATTATGTTTGGATGAAGCCTCTGGTATTGGGCGTCGTTGGTGACAGCGACGTCTGCTGAGTCCAAAAGTCCAACGCTGGCGTGGGATCTGTTTATCGATGAATTGATTTAGGCGACTTGAAGTATGGTGTACCGAACTTGATCTGTTTATTGCCGAATTGTAGAATTGGGCGACTTGCTGTCTGATGTACTGAACACGACACCATTCCCATAGGAATGTTTAGTCTGGTAGTTATTGTTTGTGCCGATGCCCATTATGACGAGTCTTGACTATAGTAAGATGAGTGTGGGCGCGGTCATAAAATATTTATAAGTTTATAGCATGCCTGGTCTTAACTTATATATACAACAAAAAATTTTTTTTAACTTTCGATATTAGGGCTTCGAATACGCCACGCACAAATACACTCCCGTCACCGAAATTACTACAGTTGCTCCACTAGCCAAACTGCCTTTAAATTCGGACGCACGCACTTTTTATTTATTATTTATATTATACTCTGTCTCTTACCACTGGTGGGGGAAAACAAGAGTTATTTTATTTTGCTACCTTTAGCTGATCTTAGCATTTACACTTGCATAGGAATCCAGTCTTTAAGGAGCTGCTTCAATCTCTGAGTCTCTTACCACTGGTGGGGGAAAACTACAGAGTCCCTTTTTATCGAAGGACCAAAATAAATACGGCTTCCAGGGCGAAGGAAAGAATAACCCAATCTTCATTCGCTGAATTCAAAATATGATCTCATTTTATTTACAAAAGTACGGAGTTTATATACGAATTCTTAGGCTCTAGGAGGTAACAATTGTTCTTAAGGAGATCTTATTCTAGTACGAGTCACACCCACGTATTCGGGATTTGAAAAATTATTATTATTTTGGGCACGGCGTCGGCCACTTGACATCCTGCCGTTGTGATCGTTTTGGGTTAGTTTACAATTACAAGTGTTTTTATTATATATATGTATTAATATAGACGCATATATATATGGGGGCAAATTATAGCTATGTACATATTTATCTATAAATCTGAATGGATATATCATTAGGAAAATAAAGGAATCGGAAATAATGTAATTTGAAATTGGCGCACTCGAGCCGCCTATCGATATCACGATTCGACTCACGTATCACCACTACTCCGAAACAGCTGTCGGCCAAGGTTTGTTTTTTTTTTGTTGATTAATTGGTTATTCTTTTGTTTTTTATTTTTGTTCTTGTGTGGAAAACCAAAAAAGAAAGAGCAAACAGAATGTGTGACCAAAAAAAAAGAAATACAAACGATCAGTGCATATGGACTAGTGTTTTTATATATGCACATGCGTATGTGCACAGGTAAGTACATATATATGTATGTATTCACGCGCGTTATACAAAAACGCGCAAGTAATTTGTTATGAAGCTAACTCAATCGGATGATGTTAAATTCAATGCCCTTGTTGGGTTCCTTTCCTTTTTTTTGTTTAAATAAATGTGCAACACCGAAATGGATTATGTGTATGTACATATGAATGTAGGTGCATACATAAACATATGACGACATATGTATGTATGTATGTGCACCGGTTTGCGGATACGTGCGTGAGGAAATTAATTGGACAATTGGACCATTGAAATAGTTCTAACTCACGAAAAATCGCGTTGAACACTTTAATAAATTTTTTTATTATAACACTTTTAATAGTTTTTTTCTCTTGTCTTTTGATCTTTTACGCGGACTTGGCAAACAGCTGTGGAAAATACATGTAAATGTGGGTGTAACAAGTTTTACATATGTATGGTTGCATGTACATATGTATGTAAGTGGATGGAGAAAATAAAAAGTGGAGTTGGCGTGGAATAGAAAAACGCTGGACAAACACACCAAGAATCGGGAAATACCATATAACCTTTGGGACAGGTCAGGTATGTATGTACATACAAGTATACAAAAGTGTGTAGGTCGCTATGGAAGAGCGGGAAACCTCACACTTTTATTAGTATGTAGGAGGTAAAGAAATGTTGTACTTATCAGGAGTTCCGCCGATGCAAGCTGGAGGAGCGGAAGGATATCCGGCTCGAAGGACCAATGTTCATGGAGGGGCGGGTGCCGTTTCTTCTGATTTGGTGAGCTGGTAAATAATTAAAAATGCGCGGGAACTTTTTTTAAAACTATGATTTTATTTACAGATGATGTATTCATATACGCAAGTTCGACTTCAAAGAAACTAGGGCGTTGGAAAAAAACAAAGTTCGAATGAAGATGGCGATTCTCATCAGAATCCAAGCCACTCTCCTTAGTGTGATCATATCCGCCGAGGCTCAAAAACCATTTGTTTTCGTCATAACCAAAATGCGTTTTAAAAAATTTCATTGATGCTTAAATTGCTAGAGCCAGTAAAGCAAGTATTACTGCGTTGCATAAGTATGTATATGAGCGAGAGAGAGTCAGAGATAATCGGAAACGTTTAAGAGAATTTCCTGAATTCGCAAATATACGTTGAACAGAACTTGTCTGAACATGATGCAAAAGAAAACGTTTAACAGAAAGAGAGAGAGAGTATTTACGAAGAAAAATAGTGTAGACGAAAAAGTTATAGCGACATTCCTATACCATATTACCAGTAAATGCAGTCAAGTTAATCAAAAAGATGAACAAAAAGTGAATGCGTATACTCTACAATATCAAGGTAAAATGACGAGTAAAACATTGTTAATAGAGAATATAAATTGTTCGGCATTATTTAATACAGGCAGCAAATTCAATGTTATGCGCGAAGACTAATTCAAATAAACTTTTGTCGTGCAGTGTAAGTCTTATTGGATTTGGCTGTAATCGTGATGAAAATCAAATTAGATCCGATTGGGCATTTCGAAAAATTAGTTCAAATCGACAATGATGACTAGGTTCTTGTTTTTTATGTTGTTCCGATGAAGTGTATGGATATTAAATTAGTTATTAGTGAACAAATTTGCTTTCCTGCCGAATTAATTGTCAATCGTTATGGTCTAACAGTGCGTAAGTACGTAGAGAATGAGATCGAGATTTCCGCATTGAATATAATGAAAATTGAAGCTATCGCGAATAATGACGAGATAAATATAGATCAAGCTGCGGGTGAAAAAGCTACAATTGAAGTTCGCGAATTAATTGAAAACTATAAGCCAGTTAAAACAAAGTCAACCCACATCGAGATGAACATAACATTAAATGCAGATACCCGAATATTTTCGCGTTCGCGCAGACTACCATTGAAGAGTGGATAAGCAACAATATAATTGAAGAATCAAATCCAGACTGGCCGAATCAAGTAAAAAGTAAACATCGTTTGTGACGCAGAATGGCGAATATCAATTTAAGTTTGTGACGCAGAATGGCGAATATCAATTTAAGTACCGTTTGGGCTCTCCAATTCGCCTGGTGTGTTTCAACGCCACATTTACGCCATATTTCGACCTCTTACTCATCGAGGTATTGCACTTCCCCTTCATAGACATATTGTCACTCATCGAAGTCGGTCGTGTGTTTTTTTGCGCTCTCGCTTAATTCCTGTCTTTCGTTCTTTCGTGAAGTTAATTTATAATATTCAATACTCATCGCGAAATTTGGGTTATTATATTAATATCAAACTTTAACAAACGCAAATATAATTTTGATGTTGCGCTACTTAGTTTTTGATTTCGTTTTATTTTTTGCTCCCACCCGCGCTCTTAATTTACAGTTCATAGTTTGTTTTTTTTTGTGTGGTGTTGGTGCTCTCTATTCTTTTGTTTTCTCTTTTGATCGCGCTCGCGGCCGTTAACTTCGCGCTGGTGACAAGTTTTTGTTGTGTGTTTTAATACAGAAAAAAAAAAATTCTCTTTTTTTGTTTTCTCTTTCTAATTTGGATATTGCAGTTAGCTTTTGCCTTGGTTTGTATACGTCTCTCTTAACATATATACACATTTTTCCCTTTTAATTTACATATTGATTTATAATTTGTTTTTGATAAATCAATTATTTAATAATGTCGGTCTGTTGAAAATATAATTGCAATAATCCCAGCAAGACCAGTGAAGACTTTCTTTACTGTTGGCTGTGTGACAATGTAATGCACTTTAAATGTGCTGGTTACACAGTCAAGGTGCGGGATAGCATGGCATAGGGTGGCGGCTTGGAGCAAAGTTCAAGCACCAAACATTGCTGTGGAAAAGTTCCGTTTTTCATATACTCGGGACATTTCGTCCTTTAAAATAGGTGTCTCCCCAGATCTTTTTGGCCAAATATGTCATAAAGATTTTTGGCCGGAACACCTTGTTGTAAAAGAGTATACAATAAAAAAGAAGAATCGGCCTCCGATTAGCTTGCTACCTGCCTCTGTCAATAACGTTCCTTCCGGCTCGTCTGCACCTGTTGGCGAGTCAAAAAACTAATTTCGTCCCTAACTCTGGCCTATCAGAACGTACGGGGACTAAAGACTAAACTGTCTAAACTCTATGTAGATAGTTTAGCTTTTGACTTTCATATTCTTGCCTTTACTGATACTTGGCTGAAGCCTGATATTGCCGATGCTTCAATTTTCCCCTCAAAATATTTAACATATAGACATGATCGGTGGTGGTGGTGTTTTGATCGCTGTTGACTCGGCGTTCTCTTCTGAAATTGTGCAGTCTTCCAATCAGGAGATTGAATTTGTTTGTGTTAAAATTTCGTTTAATTCTTTTCCTGCCTATATTAATTGTTCGTATATTCCACCACAGTCCGACTTGGCAGTATACACTCACCATTTGGAAGCTATTCAACTTATTTCCTCATATCTCTCTGACAAAGACTTGCTCGTTGTTCTGGGATATGATTCTTTATTTGTCACTTTGTTTCATAGATGGTCTGCTTGAGTTGTCCCTAACTCAAAAAAAATCCTTTCCGGAATAGTGGTAACAGATTACTAGATCTGGTATTTGTGTTGGATTCTTCCAACTGCGATGTTTCCAGGACTGATCCCTTAGTTATCCCTGAAGACAACTATCATCCAACTCTGGATGTAACCATTGACCTTCCTTTTGTGGTTTTGTCTCGACATAATAACTCGATGCCTCCAACCCGATGTTTTCGGAATTTTTTTCAAAACAACTTATTCCTTTTCGATTTATCAAGCAAATCCTCCTCATCCTCATCACTTGCAATCGTCTAATTGCATTTTAGACCTTGTGTTTAATGAAAGTTCGGTTCTTAGCGTGCTCAGTTCCGTCAAACCAATATATGCACCTGGCCCTGATGGCTGCGTATTAAGGTTTTGCGTAGAGGCCGTATCTGGAAGGAATCATATATAATTCCTCTTCATAAAAATGGGAAGAAGTCCGATGCCTCCAATTATAGGGGTATTTCTAAATTGTCTGCCATACACAAAGCATTTGAGAAAATAATAACATCTCAATTGCAGCATTTTTGTAGCTCAATCATTTCGTCATCCAAACACATTGGTTTAAAAAACATAGATCGACAACTACTAACATGTTAGAATTTACATCTTACTCAATCAAAGGGTTCAAGGCTGCCGTGCAAACTGACGTCGTTTATACTGACTTCAGCAAGGCCTTTGACTCTGTTAATCATACTCTGCTTTTATCTAAGTTAAACGCACTTGGCATCCCCAGCCTTTTGCTAGATTAAAGGTCCTCTTTAACTCTTCATTTTCTAAGACCATCTAAGTGACCTCTGGAGTACCTCATGGTACTCTTTTGGGTCCATTGCTATTCACTCTTTTTATAAATGATCTTCCATTGGTAGTGTCACTTTCTCGGGTACTTATGTACGCGGATGATGTCAACCTTTACGTCAGTTTTAAAGACATATAGTCTTCTTGCCTACTTCAATCGGATCTTAATGATCTTCAGAGTTGGTGTGAAACCAAGGTATTAAACCTTAACGGCTCTAAATGTAAAGTTATGTCTTTTATAGATGCACTCCATACTTAGCAACTTATTATCTTAATGACACTGCCTTAGAGCGGTTAGATATTATCAATGACTTAGGTGTTCTTATGGACTATAAATTAACTTTTAATCCTCATATTTTTTCTACAGTTAGTAGAGCTATGAATGTTCTTGGGTTTGTGAAACGATGGTCAAAAGAGTTTGTCGGTCCGTACACAACCAAAATTCTGTATACTTCTTTAATCCGTCCTATCTTAGAGTACGGATCTTGCATATGGTTACCTCAATATGAGACGCACCAAAGTAAAATTGAATCTGTTCAAAAGAAATTTCTGCTTTTTGCTCTTCGCGGTCTAAATTGGGTTCGTAATGTCAATTTGCCATCATACTCCACTTCATTTAATCAATCTTCATTCTTTAATTAATCACAGAGTAATGCTTGGTGCTGTCTTTATTTATAAACTTTTAATAGGTGAAATAGACTCTCCTGAGGTATTGAACCAGTTAAACCTATCTGTACCCCGTAGACCTACTAGAAATTTTATTGCTCTATCCTTAAAACACTGTAGTTCTAACTATTCTTTGCATGAACCTTTTCGAGTCCTATGTTCTGATTACAATATTCTGTATCCCGTAATCAGATCAGAAGCCTCTCTTTCTCTTGTGAAAACTTCTATTTTAGCACATTTAGCTCGTAATTAATCTAATTTTTAATTGTATGTCCGTTTTATTTGTATTTGTCTATGCTTTCGTGCCGTCCAATATGCGGCTGAGCCCATGGTCAGGGGGGAACGTACTTCGCATTGTACGCGTCAACGTCCAGATAATAGACGACGTAATAATTCCAGCAAACGATGAAAAAGAAGCTGTTTTAAATTTCAAAGAGGTAATTTCTACCTGTAAATATTATTGACTCCACCTCAACATTAAGAAGTGCCATTTTTTGAAAAGACGAATCCAATTCTTAGGACATATTATTTTTGATAATATGTCGAAAAAAATTGAAGCCATTTGTAAATTCAAAATTACTCAGACACCTAAGCAATTGCAAAGTTTTTTGGGTTTAAGTGGGTATTTCAGAAAAATTATACCCAATTGCGCAATCATTGCAAAACCATTAAAAGACTTGTTAAAATCCAATAATAAATTCTATCTAGGTGCAACAGAAGAGGATTTATTAAAGAAGATGTTGGCCAAAAAACCAGTATTAAAGATATATAACCAGAAGTACGAAACCGAAGTTTATACAGATGCTTCAATAGATGGATTCGGTGCAAAAATCAGTTGAAGAAGTCGAATTACACCTGAATCCTGAAGACACTTGATAAGCAAAGTTTGTGCACAAGTGTTGCACGTTGGGTCATAAGACCCACAATAGTATAATCTTAAAGTTGAACATCGTCCTGGAAGACGTATGAAGCATGTTGACGCCCTGAGTAGATATCCAATATTAACAATCTCAGTATGGCCGAGATGAAAACATTAAATTGGTAGTCTATCCCGAGTAAACGGACAAGTTAAGAGGTTGAATGCAATTATAAGTTCAGAGCTATTCAAGCTCAGCATCGACGATCCAACGAAATGGTAGAAACAAGTATCCTGAGTCCAACAAGCAATTAATTCCACGTATGCTGGAAGAATTCTACACCTTTCAAGCTGCTAATAGGAGTCAAGATGCGAACCAAAGACGATGATCAGCTTATAAAACTAATCAACGATGAAAACATAGCTACATTCAAAGACGAAAGCAAAGAACTACGATGTAAAGCCAAGACTCAGATCCTGAAGATGCAAAACGAGAATAAGAAGTCATACAATTTGAGACGTAAACCAACCAAACATTACGACGTTGGTGATCTAGTCGCCATAAAGCGAACACAATTTAGCCCCGGCCTAAAAATGAAGCCAAAGTTTTTGGCCCTTTACCAAGTTGTTAAAGTAACGCAAAACAATGCGTATGATGTACTAAAGATGGGAAGTTCAGATGGTCCAAAGAATATGTCAACGTGACTGAATTTATGAAGCCATGGTCAACAGACTATTATGATGATGACGACGGCGCATTCGGCCCGAATGCTTAGTCAGAACGGCCGGATTTGGAGTTGGGTCCATAAGAAACGATGTGGAAAGCGACCCACAAAACGATGATGTGGCAATGCTGCTACGAGACGAAGGAAGAACACTTTTTAAGACGAGACAACGACGAGAATAAGTGTAGAAGAAGTAAAGAAGTATAAAATACGAAAGACGTGTAGAGACGACTGAGAAACGATTCTCTCATTAAAAACCTAAAGGCGAATCATTTACCATTCAACTTAATCATTTGTATAGTTACTAAAACCTAATTATAATTTAAAGTAAAACTTATGACCATATAAAAAATATAAATCTAACCGGGACTACTTATTTCTACAGAATCAGAACCCAGTCCCACAAAATTGGGCGCTCGTCCGCGATCGGTAAAAAGAGAATGCTGAAAAGTGAATGCTGAAAAGAAAACTGAGAAAAGATTTTTAAAAAAGTATAAAGAAGTTAACTAAAAATGGGAATATAAAACAATATATGCTGTAAAAATAAACTTTTTTTTTCATCATAACCAAGGCGCAGTGTTTAAAAAATTTCATTGATGCTAAAATTGCGAGACCCAGTAAATGCTTGCTAACTGATTGGTTCATGGAAACGAAAATGCGTCAAAGAGAAAAAAAATTTTCGAAAAGTGTTTTTCAAAAACACAGAATGATTTCATACTCATCTTCTTCACCTGGATTGATGATTCAAACTTCTTATATGAAATTTGTTTAATTATAGGAGGTGTAGTATACTTTTAGGAATAGCACATAGGCCACATACTTTTAGGAATAGATTATACGTAATTAAAACTTAAGCATAATGTTTAGCTTTAAGTACCGTTAAGGGCACTAGCCATAAGACTCCATGTAATTGCCCCCCTATAAATACTGGGCTTGCGGCCCCAAATAAATTACTTCAAGTCAAACCTTGCCTTCGCCTACTTCAATAGAACTTGGTGGTTCTGGAAATAGCTATACAGACAACCTGCTCACCTTTGTGCTGCCTATGATTTAAAATCTTACAAATAAATTAGTAAGATTTATTGACCTGAAGCCTAGCTAAAACTCAATTTTGATTAACTTCAATACAAGTCGAACTCTAGACAAATAAAAAATTCACCAGAAATCTTTTTTTAAATTATTACCAAAGAATGAAGATTATATAATAAATGGATTATAGAAGCATAGAATTATTAGATTTGTTAATAGGATTTACAATAGAGTAACTATTAAAAAGAGGTATGCTTATAAAGAAACACAAAATATCAGCAACTTATTTGAATGTATAGAAGGTAAGCGAGAGGAAACTAACGAGTAAATTAATGAACTTAACAAGTAAACGATAATGAGTTGTTCACTTTTGCTCAGTCACTCATTACCGATCTAGCGCTAATCCATATTGCCTTCTTATTAACTATGCCAAAAAGAACTCCATATTTAATTCTATGGAATGGCTTTAGAATGTGAGATATTACAGCTAATATTATAGATAAAATTAAAATATTTGTGGTTTAACAGCAAACATATTTTGTCTTTGCTTAACTGCAATATCAACATATCAATGAATAAAAATCTAGAGCAGGCTTTAAGGCCAATACAATCATCTCTTAGTTAACCGCAAACAGAACTCTACATTGTCACACTTTGTACTCACCAAAATTAATTATTCCATTAGAATCATAGTCTGTGTTGAAATTAAAATTGTATTAAATTATTTAATTTACTACTAAGTTTGTGAATGGTCCGACAAAATGGGTTTTTTTTTTTTGATTATTTTATTTATTATGTTCTATTAATTTAGGATATATTGTATATCCAATATTACCAACTTATCAAACTTCAACTAATAACTAATTATTTTAAGACACTATTCTAACTAAAGCCATTTTAATTGACTTTTCTGTTCTGCAATTATTTTCTAGATATTTATTTTCTATTAAATTGTTTTTTTATTTTGCAAGCCACAAGAATTTTTTTAGCCCATTACCTTTGAGCTCATTCCATCTTCGTCTATTAAAAAATTCTATGAATTCCATTTGGCATAAGGCTTAACTAATTTATTAACCACTAATTTCATTTGGCACGAAAATTAATGATTAATCAATCTACCTCTTAGAAACCGAAAAGTAAGTACATTGATTAATTCTTCAGCCAAACTGTGGAAAGAGGACATAACTCTCTCACTCTTTAGTTATGACTTAATGGCGACACACACACATACTCTGGCGCACTATTTGGCTGCATCTTCCATTAAAATTCAAGTCTGTTTGTGGTATGTCTAAAGCTTCTGCTCACTGACGTAACGGTCGTGTTTTTGCATAGCTCCTGAGTTTTTATTAATATTTATTGTTTCTTTCAAATTTTTAATTGTGCTTAGTTTGTTTACGCTTTCGCTGGTGTTCTTTGCTTGACACCCTTGTGTTTTATTTCCATAATTCGCCAAATTAAATAGTTTAAGCAGTTTTTTCTGTTTCGTGATTATTCTTTTGTTTTTCTCTCTCGACAATGCTTCTGCAGTTGCTCCCCTCATCGCCCCATCATACCATCAGTGCTAGTGGTTTTGTTGTTCTCTGTGCTTTGTGCTTGTGCTTGTGCTTGTGCTTAGTTTCTCTCCCGCGTAATCATTTTTGTAGGGCCGCCTCTCAAAGCTCGGCTTATAACTGTTCTTTCACTCTCTCTTGTGCTGTGCACTCTTTGTTTTATTTGTAATTATTGATTTTTTATCGATAATTATCTTTGTGCTGTGTATTTAAATTTTATATATATAATTTTTTTTTTTTTTTGCCTTGTGTTTCTTTTGGGTTTTCAATGGCTTGTTGTCTACCTACTTGCAAACATCGTTTTGATGATCGATTTGATGATCAGTATAGAGCAATATCTTGTTGGCTTTGTGATAATCTTATTCACTTAAAATGTGCTGGCCTCAATGGCCGTGACTATGCCAAATTTTCTGGTTTGTCCGTATCTAAGCCTGAGCTTGGCTTAATGCACTGGACTTGCCCATCTTGTGCCAGCCAGCAGCTTGATCTTAGCCGTATGTATTTAAATTTTTCTATATATCCTTATATATATAAATTTATTTATTTATTTTTTTTTTTTTGGCTTGTGCTTCTTTTGGCTTTTCAATGGCATGTTGTCTAGCATTCTGATCGTTTTGATGATCAGAATAGAGCAATATCTTGTTGGCTTTGCGATAATTTTATTCACTTAAAATGTGCTGGCCTCAATGGCCGTGATTATGACAAATTGACAAACTGGCCAAACAGCTGTCTAGCGTACATTTATTGAAAAATTTCCTTTGTAATAGAACTTAGGTATAGTTGTGTGATCAAAAAGGTGACTATATCACATAGCTAGTATGCAAAAGTATCGATGGTGGCCGTCATCATCACATTTATTGAAAAATTTCCTTTGTAATAGAACTTAGGTATAGTTGTGTGATCAAAAAGGTGACTATATCACATAGCTAGTAGAGGTGCAAAAGTATCGATGGTGGCCGCCATCGATTGTGGACGTTAGTAATTTCCAAACCATCGATGGTGGTCGATAATCGAAATAAAATGAAGTAAGTAAGTCGTCTCGCCGACTTGGATATACCATACACCAATAAAAGAAATATTTCAAATTTATAATAACAAATGCATTTTTGTATTTTTAAAAAAATCGGTTTGCATGCTTTTTACAAGCATATCTTAGTATTTCGCTCACTCAAGCATTCGAGCACCCTAGCGCCCCCACCAGCCAACGGCCAACTCCGGCCATATGGAAAAACGTTTATATGCATAACTTGGCTATTTTTAGTCCGATTTTGATCAAATTTGGTATTTTGCTGAACATTAGTATCAAATTTAAGTGTGCTAAATTTGATTGCACAAGGTAGAAAATTACGGGAGATAATCGAGTTTTTTCAAATTACGGGGGCGGAAAGGGGCGTGGCAAAATTTTTACACATAAAAAATGTGCGCAATTACCAAGCAAATATTTATACCAACTATGGTGTCTCTAGCTAGAATAGTTTTGGAGAAAATCGGTTTTATTTAATTTGCGGGGCGGTAGGGTGCGTGGAAAAATTTTTATAAATACAAAATGTGCGCGTTTACTAAGCAAATATACATACCAAATTTTGTGTCTCTAGTTGCTATAGTGTTTGAGAAAATCGGTTTTATATAATTTGCGGGGGCGGTAGGGGGCATGACAGAAATTTGAAATAAACTTGATCAGTGTACATACTACACGAGTCTACATACCAAATTTGGTGGCTCTAGCTCTTATAGTCTCCGAGATCTAGGTGTTCATACAGACGGACGGACGGACGGACGGACATGGCTAGATCGTCTCGGCTGTTGATGCTGATCAAGAATATATACACTTTATGGGGTCGGAAAAGCTTCCTTCTGCCTGTTACATACATTTTGGAGACTTTAATATACCATTTCACCCTATGGGTGTATGGTATAAAAATAAATAAATAAATGTCCAATAACACACAGGGAAGAATGAAGGGCTCTGTAAATTTACCACAAAGTCCACGGTGTGAACAAAAATTTTGCAAGTCTTGATGAAAGCAATTTAATTAAAAATTGGTTAGCATAACAGAGAGCAAACCAGACCAGAGCAGAGCAGTGCAGGATGCAGCGCCCAGTCCCAAAGCGAATAGAATCAGAACGAAGCCATTGCAAAGCAGACAACGTTGCGGTGCCAATTTTTGTTAACTTATTTTTGAGTTATTTTTTTTTTTTTGTGTTTTACTCCATATGGTCGTGGCCCTTTAATTAGATGGCATTCTATGTGTGCCATAAAATTCAAAGGATGGCAGTTGCTTGAAACGGGTAAAAAAGTTAAAGGTCAATATGAATGCAAAGAAAAGAAGTTTAAATTTTTGACTGTTGCCTCCTTAAGTTACTAGAGCTTAGTACTGAGCTTCAAATTCTTAATATTTCTTCTCTTTTTGCAATCAACAGACGTATACACACGTACACAAAATATATTTCCGGGCGCCAAGACTGTTGTTCACTTCACTTTTGTATTGTACAGTTTCCACTTTAGACTTTTCACTTTCACTTTTATTTGCAACTGTTCTGGCTAGTTCCCAGGGTGTTTGTTAACTGAGCTCTCTAGCCCGAGGCCCCCTTTATATAAGACCTGACCTAAAGACAGATTTGTTTCTAAATATGTTTCTAAAAAAAAAAATGCTTGGGATTCTGCAAACTCAACATTCCCAACATTCCTGTAGCCGCTGCAAAGGTAATGCCAGGGCTATAATTTGACTTATTAGGCACTTAATCTACACTATAAGACATATAGGAAAGTTGAAATCTCTGCGATATGGAAATGGTGATGAATCGACAGCTGTTCAACTATAAAATGCCGTTAAGAATTATCTTTTAATTTATTCACAATATTAGTAATATTGGAGTCTTTGCGCTGTTCAGCAATAAGCCATTCACAAGATATCTCTGTCAAATTGACTCTTTTCTTAGAAATTTTACAAGTATCAATCGCATCTGCGAATGGGAGATTTATAGAAAAGAAGTCAGCATGAGCCATTCGATTACCCTCCCTATACTGTAAATCAAATGAGAACGACTATAAGATATGTCACGTTTGGTTCTAGATGCCAATTGCAATTGGTAAAAACAACAAAATCTCTACTTGTTAAAAAATTACGGAAATGCTTTATTACCAAAACAACCGCAACAGTCTCCAATTAATAAGAATGGTATCGTGACTCAGCAGGTGAAGCAATCTTACTGAGAAACTCAACGACGTGAGCTTATTATTGATATTATGTAAAAAGATAGAACCGTATCAAAAAGAACTTACATCAGTATGCAAATCGATCTAATAAATAATCAAAAATAATTAAAACTGGAAACAAATATCTGTCTAATTTGTTCATGTTCTGGCTTCGAAATAAAATCATTCTTTTCTCATGTGAACAGATACAATGGCTTCATGAAACAAGAAAAATCCTTGCATAAATTGTCGAAAATATGACGCCAATCCAATAAATTGTCCTAAAGCAGAGACCGAGTGAGAGGGCAGTAGAGCAGTTAACGCTGAAGCTTTTAATTGATTCGGACGAAATTGATCTGCGCTCACCTCATATCCGAAATATTGAACAGTCGACTTTAATATTGAACAAAATTCCAGCTTTCGTCAGAATATTAAGAGTAGCTTGTAGTCTATCCACTGCCTCACTCTTTGTTGCAGCCACCACCAATACGTCATCCATATAGACAACCAAAAATGTATTTACAAGTTCTGTACCTTGAACAACGGATGGTGCATTTTTGAGTCCAAACGGTATTAACAAGAACTCGTACTGGCCATCTGGGGTGACAAAAGCCGTACACGCTATTGATTTTTCATGCATGGGAATTTGGTAATATCCACTTGCCATACCAAAACATGTGGAATATTTAGCTCCTTGAAGTCTAGCTATCTGATCTGCTATAAGGGGTCGAGGATATCTGTCTGAGACTGTATTAGCATTCAGTTCAAGTAAATCGACTTACAAACGATGAGAACCATTCTTTTTATTCACTAGCATCCTTGGACTTGCATAGGGTGAGCAACTTTCCCTTATGACATTGCATTCTAACAGCTCCTTAATCTTGTCGCGTACTAACCCTCTTTCATTTGGGCCAAGTCTGTATGGTTTTCTTTGAATAATTTTTCTAGGGTCTGCTAAATTAAATTTAATTTCACCTGTACTGAGTGCAGTGAATTGCTCGTTGTGCTATCTGTGTGCATGCCGAAGTCAACCCGAATTGCACCCGAGAGCCTAAAATGTGAATGAGTCGTTTGCAGCACTTTGAAGCGAGAGGATCTGTGTCGCATTGTTAAAAATATGCACATGTAAAAATTAATTTAGGGTTGTTTTCTTCTTTATTTTCTTGCAGCAGATCGCCTATTCCGCTCGTCTGAATGATTGAGGCAATATTTGTTCACTTTTCTTTTCTCGCAGTGTAAAACACACACATACATTGACAGTTTGTGTTAACAGCGATCTGCCGTTTAGTTCTTGGCGACAAATGCGTAAAAAACAGCACAGTGGATGTGGCCACGCAGGCCACATGGCCGGCAACCAAAGCCAAGCGTATTGGGAACTCGGCAGCACACTCCGACAGCCCAAAGCGCCCGAGAGAGGAGCCACCCGCACAGAGGAATACTCCGCCCAAAAGAAAGCGAGGCAGCGGGCAGCCAAGGCCCACGTATGCGGCTATGTTAGGAGGTAGTGCACCCACAAGCGCTAGTGCTATTGAGGGCGAGCCTGCAGGTACTCATGGGCCATCCCCAGATTGGCAAGTGGTCTCAGCGAGGCGCAAGCCGCGCAGAGGTCGGCCAGATGCCATTATAATCAAGGCGGAAGAGGGCATTTCGTATGCGCAAATGTTGAAAATGGTAACCCGACGGGACGACGGGCGGCTAAATTGCATCAAAGACGAAGTGGCAAGGGCCAGGAAGACACAAAATGGCGATCTGCTTCTGGAGCTTAAAAGCAAAGATGGAGACCGGAAAATACAAGAGGAGCTATGCAACGTATTGAGCACAAACGCCAAAGTCCGAACTGTCACTGACGTGTCACATATCGAACTGCGGAAGCTAGATTGCCTGGTAACGGCAACCGATATCATTGCGGCCATTACAAAGGCAACGGGTATATCGGGAAGCGCCATCACAGTGAAGACGCTGCGTCCAACCTTCAACGAGACCCAAATGGCAGTTGTATGTCTGCCACAGACGTCGGCAGCCCTTCTCGTAAAGAAGAGAGCACTGGTAGTGGGCTGGTTCAGCTGCCACATCAGGGAAAGAGTGGCTCAGCGGAGATGCTACAAATGTCTCAATTTTGGACATGTGGCCTTCAACTGCAAGAGCACAGTTGACCGAACCAGCTGGTGCTTCAGATGTGGGCAGCCTGGACATAAAGCCGCGGCTTGCGAAAACGATCCAAATTGCTACAACTGCGTCGAAGCAAACCGCACTGACAGGAAGCATTTTGCCGGCAGCAAAGATTGCCCGCTGACAAGATCTGGCGCCCAACTAACAAACAAACCGTGATGAAGTTTATTCAATTAAACCTCAACCACTGTACAGTTGCAAAGGATCTGTTGGCGCAAACAGTGCGTGAAGTAGACGCCGATATAGCGATCTTGAGCGAGCCGTATAAAACAGGCGATGGCCGACTGTGGGCAGCGGACTCGTCCAAAAAAGCTGCCATTTGGTTATGCGGACAAAACGTACCGGCTATGGAGTCGATTCATTCGTCCCTCGGCTACGTTCGCGCAAAAATTGGGGATATGTGGTACTATAGTTGCTACCTAGCCCCCAGTCTGAGACTCACGGAATTCGAGAGAATAATTGACTCCATCGCCGCTGATGCAAGTTCAAAGCAGAATGTTATAATCGCAGGTGATTTTAACGCTTGGTCTGAAGAATGGGGCAGCAGTTCATCTAATACTAGGGGGAGAACGCTTCTCGAGTCCTGGGCGATCCTCGATATTGCTGTGCTAAACACTGGATCCAAGCATACGTTTAGCAGGGCAGGATGCGGCTCTGTAATCGACGTTACATTCACCAGTGCCTGTCTTTTCCCCCATTCAACCTGGAAACTTTGTGATTTCTACACTGGTAGCGATCACCTGGCCATTATATGCTCCATCAGTAGAAGCGCACACCAAACGCCCAACCACCCGCGAACAGATCAAGGAGGCCAATTTTTTGTTGAATATATTCTGCAGAAAGAGTGAAAATTAACCTATGGGTATTATCAAGAGGGATTCTTTTTCTCAAGATGTTGAAAAAGATATCTCTAGTAGAAGCAATTATGAATACCATTCAGTTTTCTATATCTATTCTTATGACAGATTTGGCCTCAAGCTTTGTTTATTAATTCTTAATCCAGAAGAAAATATTTTTAAGATTAGTGTTATTTTTGAATGATTTCTATCGAGAATGAGAAGCATTTACACATCTCTAGCTTAATTAAAATCCTGAAGAGGTATTCGACAGGGAAGAAAATTATTTTTCTAGTTTATAAATTAAAAACAACCTCAAGAAGTGAAATCCTAAAAATTTGTTTCATCTAGTGGACTAAAAAGAATTTGTGTATCCATTGTATAATGAATATTATGCTTTCCGATTCAAAAATTGAAAAAACTTATATCGTTTCTTGTTTTTAAAAAATGTTTTTCTATCCTATAATTAACTATAAGGTTAGTTGAAATTGGTTTTAAATTTTTTAAAATGTTTTCAATTCCAAAATTAGTTGAGTTTTAAAATTTAAAAAAATATCTCTAAACGTATAATAGTTAAGTTTAAAATTTAATGAAAAAAACGAAGCTATTTACTCGTTTAAATTTAATAGAAATTCATAGAAAGTATCTCTTGCTACTAATAACTATTAATTACTTGCCATTAACTTTGAATTAATTATTGAACTAACACATGAGCAATTGATTCATTTGGCAGACCTTTGGGAATTTGTTACGATCGAATGAATTGAAATGCAATAAATATTCTGGCTCTTTAACTTGTTCACCACGAAGAAGAATTGAAAGTTTTCTTGTTTTTCTTATGCATGGCAAATCCCACGGCTAATTGACATTTGATTATTAATTTCAATTAAAAGTGACCGAGGAAAATACATTTGAAAATTTATCAAAATGTCTTCAGCCTTCTGTTTGGTCTGTCCAAAAGACAGCAAAAGCTAATCAATAACGTTTAGTTTACTCGGAATGGTTGGTTAGTTGGATGGATGGATGGATGAATGGATGTGTAAATCTTTTATTAATTGATTTAGAAAAAATTCATTTACTCTACAGATGCCAGCAGATAGATAAAGAGAAAATAGAATTTAGAAAATCAAATATGTGTCGAAGATTTCGCGTACCGCAAAAAAACCAATTTAATACGAATTAAAATTGTAAATAAAATCAAAAACAATGGGCAAAGTAAAGGAAATGTATGGATAAATAGATTTCCGAGTTTCGAAACACACACACACACATATACACACACTGAAATCCCCGGAGATACATCACACTCATCGTGAAACCAAGTCGTGTTTTTTCTAAGTGCTCCGCAAGTTTGTCGGGTCAGTGCCTATAATTAAAGCTTTTTTAGTTCAGGAGTGGGACTCTGCGTGCCACACTACTCACCCCAAGCAGACTTACATCGGCGGCACCTGGCCATCAGCTGTGCCACTATCGCGAGGGCTTTGGGACTTTTCAAGCCAGCTTCGTTCTTGTTGGTGCTCAAGGGGGGGGACTTGGCGCCTTTTGCCTCCAGCCGCCGCCTTCGTCATAGTATTGGTGCGTAGATCTCTCCCATCCTCTCTCTTATCCGGAATCCACTCCGCTCTGGACGCACGTCCACTTGTGGCAGCGAAATAAACTTGTAGAGTTGCCCCACAAAGCGCCACTGATCAGCTGTGCGACCAGTGTTGGTCAACGCAAATAGGCTTTGGGCTGTGCCCAAGGCTGCATTCGCCAGGTGGCGCCTACGCGCCGTTCCCTTGTCGTTACATTTTTAAATTTAAATTCAAATTTAATTCCGAAACAACATAGGGAAATGGACAAAATGACTGCGTCGATGGATCAAGCCCGCTGGGATGGTGTGGCCACTGATCAGGGGGGCGAAGAGATGGCTTTTAGGAAGAGCAGTAGGTTGATGCGGTCGCCAGTGGCTTCGCCGGCTGGGCCACCGCTACCGCCGTCTGATAGCCAAGCGAGTGCGACGCCGGTACTAAGCCCGGTTGTACTATCGCGCATTCCGGAGCTTGATGACTTGGGCAATCTCCTACGCCAACTGGAGAACACTTTTAAGAAGAAGGACGACGGCAAACCGCAGGTCCGGCATGTGAATCAAAACACGATGCAAGACATAAGGCGCATGATAGAGCTGCAAACAGCGATCTGCCGTTTAGTTCTTGGCGACAAATGCGTAAAAAACACCACAGTGGATGTGGCCACGCAGGCCACATGGCCGGCAACCAAAGCCAAGCGTATTGGGAACTCGGCAGCACACTCCGACAGCCCAAAGCGCCCGAGAGAGGAGCCACCCGCACAGAGGAATACTCCGCCCAAAAGAAAGCGAGGCAGCGGGCAGCCAAGGCCCACGTATGCGGCTATGTTAGGAGGTAGTGCACCCACAAGCGCTAGTGCTATTGAGGGCGAGCCTGCAGGTACTCATGGGCCATCCCCAGATTGGCAAGTGGTCTCAGCGAGGCGCAAGCCGCGCAGAGGTCGGCCAGATGCCATTATAATCAAGGCGGAAGAGGGCATTTCGTATGCGCAAATGTTGAAAATGGTAACCCGACGGGACGACGGGCGGCTAAATTGCATCAAAGACGAAGTGGCAAGGGCCAGGAAGACACAAAATGGCGATCTGCTTCTGGAGCTTAAAAGCAAAGATGGAGACCGGAAAATACAAGAGGAGCTATGCAACGTATTGGGCACAAACGCCAAAGTCCGAACTGTCACTGACGTGTCACATATCGAACTGCGGAAGCTAGATTGCCTGGTAACGGCAACCGATATCATTGCGGCCATTACAAAGGCAACGGGTATATCGGGAAGCGCCATCACAGTGAAGACGCTGCGTCCAACCTTCAACGAGACCCAAATGG
The DNA here is from genome assembly GCA_018903935.1 of Drosophila insularis. Classification (NCBI taxonomy): domain Eukaryota; kingdom Metazoa; phylum Arthropoda; class Insecta; order Diptera; family Drosophilidae; genus Drosophila; species Drosophila insularis. The sequence continues at coordinate 45,708 of JAEIFP010001545.1, forward strand.
CAGTTGTATGTCTGCCACAGACGTCGGCGGCCCTTCTCGTAAAGAAGAGAGCACTGGTAGTGGGCTGGTTCAGCTGCCACATCAGGGAAAGAGTGGCTCAGCGGAGATGCTACAAATGTCTCAATTTTGGACATGTGGCCTTCAACTGCAAGAGCACAGTTGACCGAACCAGCTGGTGCTTCAGATGTGGGCAGCCTGGACATAAAGCCGCGGCTTGCGAAAACGATCCAAATTGCTACAACTGCGTCGAAGCAAACCGCACTGACAGGAAGCATTTTGCCGGCAGCAAAGATTGCCCGCTGACAAGATCTGGCGCCCAACTAACAAACAAACCGTGATGAAGTTTATTCAATTAAACCTCAACCACTGTACAGTTGCACAGGATCTGTTGGCGCAAACAGTGCGTGAAGTAGACGCCGATATAGCGATCTTGAGCGAGCCGTATAAAACAGGCGATGGCCGACTGTGGGCAGCGGACTCGTCCAAAAAAGCTGCCATTTGGTTATGCGGACAAAACGTACCGGCTATGGAGTCGATTCATTCGTCCCTCGGCTACGTTCGCGCAAAAATTGGGGATATGTGGTACTATAGTTGCTACCTAGCCCCCAGTCTGAGACTCACGGAATTCGAGAGAATAATTGACTCCATCGCCGCTGATGCAAGTTCAAAGCAGAATGTTATAATCGCAGGTGATTTTAACGCTTGGTCTGAAGAATGGGGCAGCAGTTCATCTAATACTAGGGGGAGAACGCTTCTCGAGTCCTGGGCGATCCTCGATATTGCTGTGCTAAACACTGGATCCAAGCATACGTTTAGCAGGGCAGGATGCGGCTCTGTAATCGACGTTACATTCACCAGTGCCTGTCTTTTCCCCCATTCAACCTGGAAACTTTGTGATTTCTACACTGGTAGCGATCACCTGGCCATTATATGCTCCATCAGTAGAAGCGCACACCAAACGCCCAACCACCCGCGAACAGATCAAGGAGGCCAAGCATTCCGCGTGGATACTCTTAATCCATCTATTTTTGCGTCGGCACTCAGCATTCCGCGACTAGACGGAGATGCATCAAGTCAGGCGGACACCATTATGGACGCAGTGAGGGCGGCATGCAATGCTAGCATGAAAGCCCGAAGAGCGCATAGCCGACATAGAGCCCCTGTCTACTGGTGGGACGAGAACATTGCGGAGGCAAGGAAAAAGTGTCTTCGTGCTAGAAGGCTCTACCAAAGATCGCGTGGCAGATCAGAATTCTTACTGCTGCAAGCAGAATTTGCAGCCAGAAGAAGGGACCTCAAAGAGCTTATCAAGTCAAGAAAAAAAACCTGTTTTCTCGAACTTTGCGACTCAATAGAAAATGACCCCTGGGGCTTGGCCTATAAAGTAGCCATGAAAAAGCTTAGGGCTGTTAAGCCGGCGGCTCCAGACGAAGGGCGCATGGCTATGATAGTGGAAACTTTGTTTCCGGCCACCTCATCAATAGGCCCGAAACAGATGCAGCATACTGCTTTGCCAGTAGACTGGCCCATCACTGAAGAAGAGGTGCTAGCGGCGGCAGCGAGATTGCAAAATGATAAGGCTCCTGGCCCGGATACAATCCCAAACAAGGCCCTAAAACTAGCCATTGGCCTACAATCTGAAAGATTTGCGGAAGTTTTTAACGCTTGCATGGGTGAAGGTACATTTCCGGACAGATGGAAAAGACAGAATCTGGTACTGATTCCAAAGCCAAACAAACCCGTAGAAGACCCCTCTGGATATAGGCCAATTTGTCTTCTAGATGCGGCAGGCAAAATTTTTGAGAGGCTACTTAGCACCAGAATTGAGGCAGCAATCAAGGCGGCTGGCGACCTCTCGCCTATGCAATTTGGATTCCGCAGAGCTATGTCGACTGTTGATGCCATCAAATCCGTCGTCGACACTGCTGCCAAGGCTATAGAGGGGCAACGATGGAAGGGAGGGCAAAAGCAGTATTGCCTTGTCACCACGCTGGACGTTAAAAATGCTTTTAACACAGCAAATTGGACTAACATTCTTACAGCATTGCGAAACTTTAGAGTCCCGCCATACCTCACAAGAGTATTGGAGGACTACTTCAGGAACAGAGTTCTGTACTACAAATCACACGGAGGGACGCATACTCATGATGTAAAAGGAGGCGTACCTCAAGGATCCGTTCTTGGCCCTCTACTTTGGAATGTAATGTACGACGGAATCCTGCGCATCCAACTTCCGAGCGGCGCGCGACTGGTGGGCTTCGCTGACGATGTTGGCATAGTAGTGGTGGCTAAATACCTGGCACAAGCCGAGGATATAACTGCGCGTTCCATCGGAATGGCTAAGGACTGGTTAGTTTCTGCAGGTCTCGAGCTTGCAGTACAAAAGACGGAAGCTGTGCTAATAAGTAGTCGAAAAACGGTTGAGGTTGCCAACATCATTGTGGACACCACCACGATTACCTCTTCACGGGCCATCAGGTATCTGGGTATACACCTGGACACGCGTCTGTCCTTCAAGGAGCATCTGGAGCTTGTTGGAGCCAGGGCAGCTGAGTTGGGACGGTCACTTAGCCGCATCATGCTCAACAGCAGAGGCCCAAAGCAGGGTCGGCGCCTGCTCCTGATGAATGTTATGAAGTCTACTATGCTCTATGGGGCACCAGCCTGGGCGAAGGCCATGACGGTCAAAACATATAGGAGACGCCTAGAGACCACATACCGTCTTGCGGCGCTGAGGGTCTGTTGCGGCTTTCGCACAATATCAGATGATGCAGCCCTTGTTATAGCAGGTATGACGCCCATCGACCTGCTAGCACATGAAGCAGAACGCATCTATGCCACTAAGTTGGAGTCCTGATGAGCTAAAGGGTGTTAAGGCTGCGGCACGTCAGGAAAGCTGGGACGCTTGGCAACTTCGCTGGACGAACTCGATTAAGGGCAGGTGGACATTCAGGCTTATTCCCGATCTGAAAATGTGGCTGCAACGGAAGCATGGCGAGGTAACTTTCGAGCTGACACAGATACTCAGCGGTCATGGATGCTTTGGGGAATATCTCTACAGATTTGGTCACCAGGCAAGTGCGGAATGCACTTGGTGCAGGAACGGTGAGTCGGAGAGTCCTGATCATGCTCTCTTCGCATGCACTATGTTTGCGACAGAAAGGCGAACTGCTCTGTGGTGAGCCATTATCCTCACAGAATCTGGTTCCACTGATGACGCTAAACCAACGAAATTGGACAGCTATTTGCACCTTTGCGGCACAGGTGATCTGCAAGCTACGCGCGCGCGAAAGGCAGCGCAATACAGGCGGGGCCTGAGAAGCCCACATCCCCCCTCCCACACATACCCTGCGATGCAATGCCCCCAGGCGGTTCCGCAGTCCCCCATATCTACAATCTCCCACTTTCTTTTTTCTTCTTCTTTTGATTAAACCTACCTTTTTTTGTTGTCCACTGTTTTCTTTTTTTTTGTTGTTAACCTATTTGTAATTCCTTTTTTTCCAAATAAATGAAATAAAAAAAAAAACACTGAAATCCCCAAACCAGGTAACAAGTTAATTGAATTTGCACTCAGCCAAGCGTCATGCATCGAAGTACTTTGGCTTAAACTGGATTGGGAATGAGGAGGCGGATAATGGGTATGAGAATCGTTGCCTAGTTTATGGCCAACTTCTAACAGAGGGACACGATTTCGATTTAATATTGGTCTTGTTCTTTTGCTTCTACTTCACTTGGCATTTAGCTGCCTCAACTTCGCCTTGCCAGTAATTTCTACCTGTAAAGATTATGGACTGCAGCTTAACATTAAGAAGTGTTATTTTTTGAAAAGACGATTCGTCTTTCTTAGGACATATTATTGAAAATCAGACGTATTCGAAAACCGAAAAAATTGAAGCCGTTTCTAAATTCAAAATTTCTCAGACACCTAAGCAATTGCAAAGTTTTTTAGGTTTAAGTGGGTATTTCGAAAATTTATACCCAACTGCGCAATCATTGCAAAACCATTAACTGAGTTTTCAAAATCCAATAATAAATTCTATCTAGGTGCAGCAGATAAGTATGCTATCAATTTTTTAAAGAAAAAGTTGCAACTTGCAACTGATCACAAACACGAGTTTCCTAAAGTAGCTAGGATTCTTTTGGATGATTTCTACGTCGATGACGTACTGACAGGAGCCATGAACGAACAGGAACTGCTCGACATTAAGGAAGATCTAGAACTCCTTATGTCACGGGCACAATTGGAGCTAAGCAATTGGGTATCAAATAGTAAACAAATTGCTAGCAACGAGGGCAATGAAATTGATTTCTCAAGGATGGCAGCAAAGCTGCTTGGGCTGCATTGGCGTACTGGAGAAGATGTCCGAACATACCCACTCGGTATTTTGGGGCCAGTGGTGATCAAGTTTAAAATCCTGCTACAGGAATTATGGCTGCTTAATCTGGATTGGGACTCGGAACTGCCAACGAAGCAAGCGCAATTATGGCAATCGTTCAAAAAGGACATTTGCACGTTAAGGAACCTGAAGATACCACGATTTGTGGACAACAAACCCGATGACATCGAACTTCATTGATTTTCAGATGTTTCGTTAAAGCCTTACTCTGCGGTCATTTATAACCGTGTGACACACCTAGATGGAAGCATCGGAGTGGCACTCATTGCTGCTAAAACAAGAGTTTCACCATTAAAGCAAAAATCGTGGCCAAGGTTGGAACTTTGCGGACTGATTCTACAATCGTTTTGTCATGGCTTTCGCATCAACCCTGTAAACTTAAAACATTTGTTGCCAACCGCACGGCAGAAATACCATACCACGTAACGCTTGGAGACATGTCAGCACCAATGAAATCCTGCGGATTGTGCATCACTAGTCATGCTGGCGAGTGAATTATTTAACTTTGATTTATGGTGGATGGGACCATCTTGGCTGCACTATACACAGAGGCAATGAATAGACCACCAACTTGCTGCTCAATTGTATTTCGCTCAATATGTATTTCGTTTCACTCGTTGCAGAGGACGGACGTGTTTTTTTTGCGCTTATCAACTTTTATTTTTTCCATAACTTTTAAATTTATTATCGATTTAATTAATTAATAATAATTTCAGCATTCGAATTTTATTTTCATTTCGCGAATTCTTGCTGTCGCTTTTGTTTAAATTTAAATAAAATCAAAACTTACAACAATACTCGCATTAGCGGTGTTGTTGTTTTGCTTATCTCTTTTGCTTTTGTGTCTTTACCGTTTTTAACTAACTCTCGCGCTCTTGCGTACAAATTGTTGTTGCATGTGTTCAATTTGACGCGCTCTCCCGCTCTTTCCTATTCTTGATTGATTTGCGCTCTCGTCTTTTGCCTACCCGCGACTCTGTGATACGTGTTTTTGTTTTTGTGCTTTCATCTCTTTTAATTCTTTAGTTGTGAAGGCTCACTCTGCACATTAACCCTTGTGTGAGAACTGGTCAGTATATTCTTATTCACAGAATTTTTACCTTTAGAATTTATATTTGTTATTTTTTGTATTTCCTTGTTGAAAATAAATTTAACTTTTTGATAAAATGGTTGTCTGCTCAAAAAAAATTTGTATAGTTGCCACTAATGCGGTTGACTCCCATGATTATATTCTTTGTTGGTTGTGTGACAATGCGGTTCACGTTAAGTGTGCAGGTTACACAGGCAGAATCAAGGAGTCTATTGCTAAAGGTGGTGGCTTAAAATATGGATGTGATGCTTGCCGGGAGGTCGAGAATGAGATGCGCTCTTTCATGAGGCGGACTAGAGATAGTTTTGACACCTTAAGGGCAGGTTTTAATAAACTCCAAGCGGAGTTTACTGCGGTGGAGACTCAGTTCAGAAGTTTATCGCTTATGAATGAGTCTCCGAAACGTAAAAGGACCAGTCCTTGGGGTGTTTCTGTATCTGTAGATCCGCCAGCATCTCTTATCGTCCCCGACCGGTCTCATGCACCGTCCACTCCTAATGTACAGCAATTGATATCGTTTAAGAGCCCGGTTGTGAATGCTATTAGTAAGGAATTACCGATATCACCTGGGAATGATCTCTTCAAAACGATGCCTATTGTAGTGTCCGATAAGTCCGGGCAATTACCCATTCTAATGGAAATTGCCGATAGTTCTAAAAGTATCGAGGGCCCCGTAAACAAGTTGACTGCTGCAGTGGGTGACTTGCCCAACGTTACTGCTGCGGCTGACGCTTCGGGACCGCGGCCTCTCGTTGGCATACCACCAAAGAAACATATATTTGTTTCTAGGCTAGACCCTGTTGTCACATCTGATGATGTAATAGCCTATATTCGGAAGAAAGTTATCGTCTCGAATATTGCGGTGGAGAAGTTTAAATTTTCTTATTCTCGGGACATTTCGTCCTTTAAAATTAGTGTTTCTGCCAATATCTTCGACACCATATGTCGAGAAGATTTTTGGCCGAAACATATAATATTTAAGGAATATACTGTAAAAAAGAAAAATCGGCAACCGATTCGCTTGCCAACAACAACAACTAATACTATTCCTGCCACATCAGCATCTGCTGGTGTGTCAAAAAACTAGCTTCGTCCCTTAACCTGGGTTACCAGAACGTTAGAGGACTGAAATCTAAACTTCCTAATCTCTATGTAGATAGTCTTTCTTTTGAGCATAACATTCTAGCTTTTACAGAGACGTGGCTTAAACCTGATATTGCTGATGCATCGGTTTTTCCCACAAATTTTTCTATATTCAGACGTGACCGGATTTCTCGCATAGGTGGTGGCGTTCTGATAGCTGTTGATGCTGCTTTATCATCTGAAATGATTCAATTTTCTAGTACCCAGGAAATTGAGTTTGTCGGTGTTAAAGTAAATTATTGTAGAGATAAGAACTCAGCTGTTCGTTTTTTCTATGATACTCTGAATTCACTCTTTGATATTTGTGTGCCTCTTGGAAGGCTGGAGCGGCTTAACCAACCTCCCTGGTTCTCTCGTGAGCTGTGCAATTTGAAAAATGTGAAGACACGATATTATAAGAATTTTCAAAAAACACGTCGTTCACAGACTATGCTCTGTATACAGTCGCTCGTTCAAAATTCATGATGCTTAATACACAATGCTATAAGAATTATCTTCAGCGGTGTAAGCTTCAGTTTTCTTCTTCTGACCCTTTGTTCATCGAATCAAATCAATCAAGCCTGAATATTCAGGACCTCTTAAGTTTGATGAATTTACCAGAGCAAAGGCGTTTTGCCTACGACAGGCACAAAATCAATTCGATGACGATAAACAGCTGCTTTTGAGGAAGCAGTCTTTGGAGCGCCGATCAACCTTAAACAAACTATCTCCCTTCGTTGACGAAGATGGAATTATACGTGTAGGTGGACGTTTGGAAAGGTCGCGACTGTCTGCAGATGCCAAGCATCCAGAAGTTTTGCCGAAACACCATCGCTTTGTGGAATTGCTGCTAAAACATGAGCATCAAGTCAATCTTCATCCAGGAGTTTCAGCAATATTTGTAATAATCCGCCAGAAATATTGGATCATTGGCGCACGAAATCATATTCGACGTATCACACATAAGTGTTTAAACTGTTTTAGATAGCGCCATCACACTGCACATCAGTTTATGGCCAATTTGCCGGCTGTTCGGGTGGGACAAGCGTTTCTATTTGAGCATACTGGATGCGATTATTCTGGGCCTACCTTGCTAAAGGTTCATAAGGGACGAAACCCTAGGATGAAAAAGGGCTACATTTGCTTGTTTGTATGCATGGTTACTTCAGCTCTGTATCTGGAGCTGGCCACTATGCATCTCAGCACAAACACATTCTTGGCGGCATTAAAACGTTTTATGGCTCGTCGTGGGAAATGCTCCGAGATGTATAGCGACTTCGTTGGCGCAAATCGCGCACTAGATGAAAAGCACAATGACGTCGTTTCGGAAGCCCTTGCAGATCAAGGTATTAAGTGGATTTCATTCCACCATATTGACCACACTGGGGTGGTAAGTGGGAGACGGCAGTACTCTCGGTTAAGCTGCATTTGCGACGAGTAATAGGAAACACCGTCCTCACCTTTGAGCAGATGCACACACCGCTCTCACAAATTAAATCAGTCGTTAATTCACGACCATTGTCCACAACATCGGATATTGAGATTGCCTACCTGTCACCGACACATTTCTTAATTGGCCGAACTTATACAGCAGTTCCTGAAGACAGCTATTTGCAAATTCCCACCAATCGATTGAGCTACTGGCAGCATACTCAAGCAATGCTTTAAGGATTTTGGAAGCGTTGGCATCAGGAATATTTGACATCGTTACAGCAGCGCTCGAAATGGACCACCAAGTTACCAAACATTGCGTTCGGTAATGTTGTACTGATCAAGGTCTCTAACGCGCCTCCATCGGCATGGCTCTTAGAGGCGTAACTCAGGTGTTCGCAGGAGATGATGGCCTCGATCGAGCAGTTCAGACTCTCACCAAATCAGGAGAAGTCACTCGCCCTATCACGAAGATTGCAGCCCTAGCGGATTTAGAAACGGAGTTTCAGGTGGTGAGTGGAATGTTGAGGAACCAATTGTCATTTCATTTAAATAAACAAAATTGGTAGTCCGCATTTGAAAATTCGAAACTCGAACTGGAAAAGCCAATGGCTGCCACTTGGCAACATATCTAAGCGTAGAAAAGCAAAAAATAAAAAAAAAGTACTCGTTGCCGCTATGAAAATTTAAGAAATACACAAATGGTTTTCTTCAGCTGCATTGCAGTTTGGGCTGCAACTATTAAAGCAGAAAAAAATAGAAACTGCAAGAGACTGTAGACTGTAATGTGAGTTTTTCTTTCAACCAAATTGAAATTTTAAAGATGCTTAACTTTACTTGGCAAGCATTCAAAACATGAATTATTCCATTCCATAGTTGAATGCTTGCCAAGTAAAATTAAGCATCTTAAAAATATCAAAGCAGCCGATTTATTGTGTCCAACCTTTCGACTGTTACGAGGGCAGACTGCAATATAAATTTCTAAAACAATTTGAGTTAATTACGGTGTAAATATTGCGGGTTTCTTGTCGGGGGAATATGTGAAATATTACTGGTTACACCCAACAAAGGACACTTCTAAAATGCTTCAGTCTTACCGTTAGTATAGTGTAAAACAGATGTGTAATGTGTTTTCCGCTCTCTTCTTCTGTAATCCAGCATTTTTATACTTTTGCAGAGGGTATTATAAAATTGGTCAGATGTTTGTAACGCACAGAAAGAGACGTTTCCGACCCTATAAAGTATATATATTCTTGATCAGCATGAAGGGCTGAGTTGATATAGCCATATCCGTCTGTCCGTCTGTCCGTCCGTCTGTGCGTATGCGTTTTACTCAGCCATCTTAAGAGCTATCGGGATGAAATTTTTTTTGGGGGCTTTTTATTACCTGGGAAAAGTATGTAAATTGGCAGAATCGGACCACTATATCATATAGCTCTGGAGGAAACATTTTTGCAAAAATTTGAGTATCGCCATGAAATTTACCAATATGATAGTATTATATATAAAATCTCAGATCCCAAAAGTTACAGCCGATATAAATCGGTTCAACTTGCTGCCTACTACGTCATCATCAAATCAACAGAGCACACGCATGCACACATACAGACGCAACGCTACATAAACTATGTAAATGTGTATGCGTGCGAGTCGCGGCATGCGTGTAAAAGGGGATGGGGAAGAAGAAGAAGAAATTGAAATGATATTTGAAAGGTTCTGTGCATTAATGAATTGAGATACAGAAAAAGAGTTTGGAACATGAAAAAATATTTTGGCCATGGACTGCAAGGGTATATAAACTTCGGCACAGCCGATGTTAGCTTCTTTGATATTTAACATTTATCCTTGGTTCATGGAAACGAAAATGGGTTAAAGAGATAAAGAATTTTCGAAAAGTGTTTTTGAAAAAGACAGAATGATTTCATACTCATCTGCTAACTTGACTAACTTTTTTTTTAAATTCTTACCAAAGAATAAAGATTATATAATAAATGCATTATAGAAGCATAGAATTATTAGATTTTTTTAGTAGGATCTCCAATCAAGTAACTATTAAGAACAGGATAAGCTTATAAGGAAACTCAAAATATCAGCAACTTATTTGAATGTAGAAGGTAAGCAAGGGAAAACTAACTGGTGAATTAGTGAACAACAAGTAAACACCTTTTTCTTCATAAGTCAAAAGAGAATAATTTGTTGTTCACTTTTGCTCAGTCACTCAATACCGATCTAACGCTAATCTATATTGCCTTATTACTAACTATGCCAAAAAGAACTTCAATCTAATATTATAGAATAAATTTTAATAAAAAAAATTGTGGTTTAACAATAAACATATTTTGTATTTGCTTAACTGCTATATCAACACATCAATAAATAAAAATCTAGAGCAGGCTCTGAGGCCAATACAATCATCTCTTAGTAAACCGCAAACAGAACTTTACATTGTCACATGCGAGTTTTTTCGTATGGTCTAATGCAGAGCCCGGCACTCATATCCCCCGGGGGATATAAGTTATACCTCGTATGCGTGTAATCGAACGGCTGCCGAAGTTCTCACCCAGAGCATGAGGGTGGATTTAGTTGTCTTCAGCACATCTATTTCGGTTTGCTCGATCGCTACACATGAAAAAATGAATACCTTCATATAGCGGACGTTGACGATACTATGCGCAGTACGTTCAAGTGGCCCCTACGACACCAGGACAAAGCCTGTTACGCGCGAGCCCAAGCAGATAACTGCCCACCTCCCACCCGACCGACCGAGGGGTGCAGCCGTAAAACGCACGGCGCGAATCGCGTGGACAAATACACAAGAGAAGAAACAGACAAACAAATAATACTATAGTTATCTATTAACTAAATGGGATAGGATAGATGTTTTAAGCATATTGATAGAAAACTCTGCGCTGATTACAGGGAAAAGAAGGTTGTAATCAGAGCAGAGGACCCTAAAAGGTTCATGCATGGCATAGTTAGAAGAACAACGACTAAGGGATAATGGTATCAAAGGATGTCTACTCCGTCTACATGGTACCGACAGATTTACCTGAGCTAATAACTCAGGCGAGTCGATATCACCAATTAGGAGCTTGTGCATGAAAATTGCACCAAGCATAGTTCTACGGTTAGTTAGGGAAGGAAGGTTAATCAAGAGAAGTCTACTAGAATACGAAGGCAAATTGACATTGCGATCCCAGCTTAAGCCACGAAGAGCAAATAGCAAGAACTGCTTTTGAACGGATTCAAGTCTAATCTGGTGCGACTCATATTGAGGTGACCAAATGCAAGATCCATACTCTAAAATAGGACGGACAAGCGAAGTAAAAAGAACTTTAGTTGTATAGGGGTCATCGAATTCTTTTGACCATCTTTTAATGAAACCCAGGACACTCATGGCCTTTGAGACCGTGGTGGAAATATGGGTGTTAAAATTTAACTTATGGTCCATAAGTACGCCCAAATCATTCATATTATTTAGACGTTCTAAAGGGCTATTGTTTAGAAAATAAGTGACCAGTTGAGGAGAGTTACGAAAAAAGTCATTACCTTACATTTGGTAGTGTTAAGATTTAGTAGATTAAACTGGCACCAGGATTGAAAGTTTTTAAGATCAGCTTGTAGCCGACTAAATGAATCTGTAACTTTATACGTAAGACAAAGCTTGACATCGTCAGCATACATAAGCACACGCGAATGAACAATGACTGATGGAAGATCGTTAATGAATAGTGTGAAAAGCAGAGGGCCCAGATGACTACCTTGAGGTACACCAGAAGTCACAGGAATGGAAACGGAAAAAAAAGACTTAAAAAGTACCTTCTGTTTTCTATTTGTTAAATATTCTCGAACCCAAGATAGGAAAAGGGGTGGAAATCCAATGTCGCTCAGCTTCGAAAGTAATAGGGCATGATTAACGGAATCAAAGGCTTTGCTGAAGTCAGTGTATATGACATCAGTTTGTTTACCATTTTTGAACCCCTTGATAATTATTGATGTAAATTCTAAAAGGTTAGTGGTTGTAGATCTACGTTTCACAAACCCATGTTGGGATGGCGAAATAATAGAGCTGCAAAAATGTTGCAATTGAGAAGTTATAATTTTCTCAAAAGCTTTCGGAATAGCGGACAATTTTGAGATACCCCTATAGTTAGAGGCTTCGGACTTTTTGCCATTTTTATGCAGAGGAATGATATACGACTCCTTCCAAATAGATGGAAAAGAGGAAGATTCGACAGACAATAGAAACAATTTTAAAATGGGTTTACATAATGCGTTTGCACAGAACCTGAGTACACATCCAGGAAGACCATCTGGCCCCGGAGAATAAACGGGTTTAACTAATTTAAGTTCGCTAAGAATAGAACCTTCATCAATCACTGGATTGAAAATGCAATTAGCCTTTTCTAAATGATAAGGATACGGACTTGCTCGATATTCCGTTGAGGAATAAGTTGTTTTGAAAAAACTCGCAAACATATCGGCAATTGCCTGATCAGTGCTCGCTTTTTTATTTTGAAAAGACAAAAAAGATGGGTGCACAGAGGTCTTACGTTTAGAATTAACAAAATTATAAAATTGTTTAGGGTCAGAAGAAAACTGAAGCTTACACCGCTGAAGATAATTCTTATAGCATTGTGTATTAAGCATCATGAATTTTGAACGAGCGACTGTATACAGAGCATAGTCTGATGAACGACGTGTTTTTTGAAACTTCTTATAATATCGTGTCTTCACATTTTTCAAATTGCACAGCTCACGAGAGAACCAGGGAGGTTTGTTAAGCCGCTCCAGCCTACCAAGAGGCACACAAATATCAAAGAGTGAATTCAGAGTATCATAAAAAAACGAACAGCTGAGTTCATATCTCTACAATTGTACAGATAAGACCAATCGGTAGTGGCAATGTTTTCATTAAGGCTGGCAAAGTCAGTCTTACGAAAGCACCTAGTTAGAGGTAACTCATTTGAACCAAGTAATGGTGAAAGCAAGGGCAGATCAATTTTCAAATTTAATGTAGGATGAAATTTGTCTTCTGGAAGAACAAATGGTTCGATCCTAGAAACCTCACAATAAGAAGAATCCAATACAAAAATAAGATCTAACGATTTTCCATTAGAATTTAAGATAGGATTGACTTGGGATAAAGATAAGCCTAGAAGGCCATCAATAAAGTCATGTGACAAAGAGGGCAGCAACATGGTACATTCATCTGTTGGTGACCATGCTAAAGCGGGTAAATTAAAATCACCTAAAACTATGAGCATGTCTTGACTGGAAACCAAAGAGGAGACAAACTGAATTGCCTCTAAATGATTTGAATATACCACCATGTCTGACAAAGGTGGAATATAGGAACAAGTAATAAAAGCATTAAAAGATTTAAAATTTACTTTAACACCGACAAACTCAATCTCCTGGGTACTAGAAAATTGAATCATTTCAGATGATAAAGCAGCATCAACAGCTATCAGAACGCCACCACCTATGCGAGAAATCCGGTCACGTCTGAATATAGAAAAATTTGTGGGAAAAACCGATGAATCAGCAATATCAGGTTTAAGCCACGTCTCTGTAAAAGCTAGAATGTTATGCTCAAAGGAAAGACTATCTACATAGAGATTAGGAAGTTTAGATTTCAGTCCTCTAACGTTCTGGTAACCCAGGTTAAGGGACAAAGCTAGTTTTTTGACACACCAGCAGATGCTGATGTGGCAGGAATAGTATTAGTTGTTGTTGTTGGCAAGCGAATCGGTTGCCGATTTTTCTTTTTTACAGTATATTCCTTAACTATAATATGTTTCGGCCAAAAATCTTCTCGACATATGGTGTCGAAGATATTGGCAGAAACACTAATTTTAAAGGACGAAATGTCCCGAGAATAAGAAAATTTAAACTTCTCCACCGCAATATTCGAGACGTTAACTTTCTTCCGAATATAGGCTATTACATCATCAGATGTGACAACAGGGTCTAGCCTAGAAACAAATATATGTTTCTTTGGTGGTATGCCAACGAGAGGCCGCGGTCCCGAAGCGTCAGCCGCAGCAGTAACGTTGGACAAGTCACCCACTGCAGCAGTCAACTTGTTTACGGGGCCCTCGATACTTTTAGAACTATCGGCAATTTCCATTGGAATGGGTAATTGCCCGGACTTATCGGACACTACAATAGGCATCGTTTTTAAGAGATCATTCCCAGGTGATATCGGTAATTCCTTACTAATAGCATTCACAACCGGGCTCTTAAACGATATCAATTGCTGTACATTAGGAGTGGACGGTGCATGAGACCGGTCGGGGACGATAAGAGATGCTGGCGGATCTACAGATACAGAAACACCCCAAGGACTGGTCCTTTTACGTTTCGGAGACTCATTCATAAGCGATAAACTTCTGAACTGAGTCTCCACCGCAGTAAACTCCGCTTGGAGTTTATTAAAACCTGCCCTTAAGGTGTCAAAACTATCTCTAGTCCGCCTCATGAAAGAGCGCATCTCATTCTCGACCTCCCGGCAAGCATCACATCCATATTTTAAGCCACCACCTTTAGCAATAGACTCCTTGATTCTGCCTGTGTAACCTGCACACTTAACGTGAACCGCATTGTCACACAACCAACAAAGAATATAATCATGGGAGTCAACCGCATTAGTGGCAACTATACAATTATTTTTTGAGCAGACAACCATTTTATCAAAAAGTTTAATTTAATTAAAAGGAAATACAAAAAATAAAAAATAGAAATTCTAAAGGTAAAAAATCAGTGAATAAGAATATACTGACCAGTTCTGACACAAGGGTTAATGTGCAGAGTAAGCCTTCACAACTAAAGAAATAAAAGAGATGAAAGCACAAAAACAAAAACACGTATCACAGAGTCGCGGGTAGGCAAAAGACGAGAGCGCAAATCAATCAAGAATAGGAAAGAGCGGGAGAGCGCGTCAAATTGAACACATGCAACAACAATTTGTACGCAAGAGCGCGAGAGTTAGTTAAAAACGGTAAAGACACAAAAGCAAAAGAGATAAGCAAAACAACAACACCGCTAATGCGAGTATTGTTGTATGTTTTGATTTTATTTAAATTTAAACAAAAGCGACAGCAAGTATTCGCAAAATGAAAATAAAATTCGGATGCTAAAATTATTATTAATTAATTTAACCGGTAATAAATTTAAAAGTTATGGAA
Organism: Drosophila insularis; assembly: GCA_018903935.1. Classification (NCBI taxonomy): domain Eukaryota; kingdom Metazoa; phylum Arthropoda; class Insecta; order Diptera; family Drosophilidae; genus Drosophila; species Drosophila insularis. Next base: position 60,938 of record JAEIFP010001545.1, read on the forward strand.
AAGTATTTAATCGCGAGAAAAAAATAAAAGTTGATAAGCGCAAAAAAAACACGTCCGTCCTCTGCAACGAGTGAAAGATTGTTCATTCTTTTTATTTAACTGGCAACTTTTGCAAAAATATTATGAACTAATATTTTTTATTGAGTATTCTATTCGAAACAGTCTAACAGATAACCATTTAAAAGAACTCCTTCGGATAAAAAGTTATCCAAATAATATAGAAGTAAAGCAAGTAGTTGAGTTTCAAAAAAAATGTGGAAGAAACCAAGCAGCAGCCGATCAACTTAAAAACAAAACCATTTGCCACATATGTATTGTGTCTCCTCGTGCACCACAAAATGCTCCCTCTTGATATAGGGCACAATTTGAGTTTCCTTCATCGCTTCGTGTTGTTTTGCATTTTTTTGCCGCCTAGAGAGGGTTATTTGTATATGCCACTCGAAACAATAAATACACTTGAAAGGCAGCAGGCGCAAAAGGATAGCCGAAAATTGTACAAGAAACAGAAAGCCAACACTTAACAACCAAAGAGAAAACGAAAGAAAGAGTGAAAGATGGACTAAGGGTGAGGAGGAGGTGACAAAGTGGTGAATACAAGAGAAAGCCACACAATTATTGCTAAACTTCAAGTCAAAGTCTTACTAGGTCTTATATTCTGACCCTCAAGATGGCCTTTGAAATTATTATTGAATTAGATGTTAAATTGATGAAGTTGATTTGGGACAACTATTTGTCTAATTAATTGAGACATGCAGTGGAAATTTTTGAAGGAGTTATATACTCACTGTTTTCCGCGGGGGGGTTAAATCCAATAAGTATTAATAGTTGGCGGGTGCCAATTGCTTCTGCGCTGGTGAGTTGGTAAAGATAATTAAAATGCGCGGGAACTTTGTGTTAAACAATATGATTTTATTCACAGCAAAGACTTCTCACACGAAATGGTTCAATTAAAAGTAAACTAGACAATATGAAATAAAAGTGCGGGTGGTCGTAAAAAATATCGGACTGTAATAATGGCTATATACTGGATCACTCCATGTCACTCCCCTCAGTACGACCGCATTCCGTTTGGGGAAAAATCCTACCTCTCACTCCCTGCTGTTCACCCGGTGGCGTGAACACTCACTATATACTCACCAAAATTAATTATTCCATTAGAATCATAGTCTTTGATAAAATTATTATAAATAGTATTAAATTATTTAAATTACTGCTAAGTTTGACTGTTTTATTTCTTATATGTTATTAATTTATGATAAATATTTAATTTGTATATCCGATATTACCAACTTAACAAACTTCAACTTATAACTTCAACTAATTAGATTAAGACACTTTTTTAACTTAAGCCATTTGTTCGTGGAGGGGCGGAAGGATTCAAATAAAAATACAAATACATGTCGGGTGCCGATTCTTCTGATTTGGTGAGCTGCTAAATAATTAAAAACGCGCGAGAACTTCGTTTAAAAACTATGATTTTATTTACAGATAATGTATTCACACACGCAATTGTCACTCTGGACACATATAGGATGGGGAACGGCAGCGTCCTGAAGCGCCTAGCTTCCACAGGAGCCGGAGACGACCCATCCGAACACGGTGCTTGGGACTGCGGGAGTGCCGCTATGACCGGGCACGCAGCCTGGTTGGAGGACGTCAGGATAGGGGTACGCCCCGAGCACAACGGACACCGATGCCGGCCGATAAAAATTGGGATCGGCCACGATCAGAGTGGAAAGTTTTTCCAGGACTGCTGCCGACACTTCCCGTATGGGAGTGCGGATGAGCAGATCCTCTTCTACACGGAAAATGATGTTCAGCCGGAACGTAGGATCGGACCTCGATTCGACGACGGCCGTACACGCTTGGTCGGCACCGACCTTGGTCACGGTCAGCCCCAGGGACCGGGCAAACGAGGCGTTGATACGGCTCTCAGCCGCTCATGCATCTAGGCACGGGTCTCGAAGGGCTTCGAGCCGTTCCCCAACCGGATGACTGCCGTGGGCATGACGGTCGTCGTCCTGGCTTGGAGCAGTGAGGACAATGGGAGCACAGGGGCGTCTTCTGGCGGAGCGGTGCGGTCGGAGGGTGATCGAGACCGAGGTTGTGGAGATGGTACATCACGCCCGGGGGAGGGTGACTGTCTGCGATGCCGAGCTAGGGAGCGTCGTCTGGGTGGTTGGTCGACCATATAAAGTAGTGTGTGGTTGTTCTGCCCGCACCGTCGGCATCCGTGAAGACTCCAGCACGCGTCGGACGAGTGCTCGTGTGCCAAGCAATTAGGGAAATACTTATTGATGAACACCGCCCTGAGCCGCTTTTCAGACCAGAGGTTCAGGAAACGTTGACACTGCCGAAGGGCATGAACTCCCCGACAGACCCGGCATCGGTAAGAATTTATCCCGTGCTGACAGAAGAGAGCTTGCTGGATTGCCTTCAGTCGCTGCCATCAGTTGATTAGAGACATAGGCTCGATTAGAATCTCCTGTTCCGCAATGGATAAGAGCGGTCCTGCAATAAGGAAGTGTCCCGGGCTCAATGCCAGCAGATCCTCTGAGTCCTCGCTCATGGGAGAAATTGGCCTGGAGTTCAAACACGCACCGATTCGACACAGGAGAGTGGAAAGTTCCTCGAACGTGTACTTAATATTAGACGAGGACTTGTAAAATAGGGTCTTAAAACTTTTGACCCCACCCTCCCACAGTCCTCCCATATGGGGGGCGCTCGGCGGAATGAAATGCCAGGATAAAATATGCTGGCGAAATGCCTTTATTATGTTATGCTTGGTAGCGTCCAGAAAGTCCTTTTCGAGCACCTTCGAGACCCCTACGAAGGTTTTGCCGTTACCGTGCGACAAACGGAGAGAAGGCTGCGAGAAATCCTTCAGTGGTGAGGTCGGAGGTAGCCTCGAAATGGATTGCCTTCGTGCAGAAAAACACAAAGACGCAGACATAACCCTTCGTAATAAGACATGCACGCCCGGTGTAATTCTTGATCTCGAAAGGCCCAGCGAAGTTAATGCACGTGTGGGTGAAAGGCCTGGCGTACGTGATGCGCTCTTGAGGGAGATCACCCATCATTTGAGTCAGTAGTCGTCGACGATGGACGATGTAGACTTTACACCCCTTGATGTGGGACTTCTCCAGATTCTTAATCCGTGGAATGTATGCGGTGACTCGCAAGGCCTTTTTATAGGTGGGGGCGTGGCACCGAACTCGTTGCTCCAGTTGGGTGTCTGGAAGTTCACTACTGAGAGTTGGCCAGTACTCGGGATCCCGCCGAAGCCAGTCCGGCCCATGCCACCAAAGGCTACTGTCCGACAGCTCGGCCGCAGAAACCCAACGGCTTGCCAGATCAGCGGGGTTGTCAGGTTGTCAAGTTCAGGAGCGATCGACGTTCAGAGATCGGCTAGCAAAACCGCTCCGCACAACTCCAGCCGAGGCAGCGAGACTGTTTTGACCGGCGCTACACGGGTCTCAGCCGTTAATAAATGGACGCTTACTTGATAACTAACCCGTACATATAGGGCTGCTCCGTACGCTTTCTAGGTGCTCTCTTGGGATAGCCTAAAGTACTTCCTTCTATTGGCAGTCAACTTCCGCAGCGGGAGGCCCGCAGATTGAAGGGCTGCTTGAAGCTCTTGTATGACGAGACGGGCGCCGTTTTCAGCCGTCTGAGCGCCGGCTAGGACATCAAAACGATTTCGCTCGCCTGAGGATACATCATATCGATGTGCGCGGGCTTGTTGTAGTATGATTCAGCCAGAGGGCGATCGATGCACTGCGGCCGCTGGGATGGCCCCCGACAATTTTGACACACTTTGTCGGCGCATCCTCAATCACTCTGGCCCATGCCAGTAGTTGCGGCGTCTACTGGATAGAAGGGGGGCTGGACCATCTTGAAGATTCGTTCGGATAGAAAGATGGAATCGGCCCCGGAGTCGATCAACGCACGAATATGGTGCTCTACACCACGATTGTGAAGGGTGACAATCGCAGTGCCTAAGAGCCCTCTGCCTGGGGTGGATGCAAAATAACTTTGATCATTCGTGAGCTGCATTTTGAGCATCAGGAATTTTACCATCTGGAATTTTTCTAATGCCCGTCCCCTTTCAGGACTTCAGTAACCAAAAATGGGCCTTTAAATTTCGAGTCTAACTTCGTTTGGTATCTCTCCTCGTTTCTTAGCAGAACATAGTCACCAACATTGTGCCGTACAACCATGGCCTTGGTTTTGTCAAAGCGTTGTTTATCATAATCAGCCAAACTCTTCATCTTATCACTGGCACGAGTCCGAACACTGTTCAAATCAATTTCGATTTCTGTGAACACTGGTGGAATTAACCCTATCGGTCGAGCCTCTTTTCCTATCAACATTTCCAACGGGCTCGCTTCAGTTGCACGACTAACTGTGCAATTTAATGCAAGCTAAACCTCGCCAAGTGCATCTTGCCAGGATCTTTGACTCGATTCGACGGCAGTTAGCAAATTTTTGAGCGTATTTATAACACGCTCAACTTGAGTGTTTGCACGACTTGCCCCACTTGGAACTGGATGAAGTTTTATATTTTGTGAGGAACAAAATTCAGAGAATCGAGAACTTGAAAAGCACCTTTCCTGGTCAGCTACGATACGATTTGGCATCCCGAATAGGGCAATTGAGGCTTTTAAGGCCTTAACACAGCTTTCTGTGTCTATTTTAACGGTGTGATAAAGGTGTACAAATTTCGTGAAGCCATCAATCTGAGCGATGACTTATTCTGTTAGGTCGCTTTTACCGCTCAACTTTCCAGAAATTTCTATGTGAACAGTGTGCCAAGGGATGTTCACCTTCGCAATTGGATAGAGCTCAAATTGTATTTTCCCAGAAGGCGACTTGGAAGTCCTACAAGTTATGCAATTGTTTACAAACTTGCGAAAATACTTGTTCATGTTATGAAACCAATAATATTGGTAAACCTTTTCAAGAGTTTTCTGCCAACCAAGGTGCATAACTGGCTCGTGTACCTGGTTTATCACGGACCATCTAAATGTTCGTGGCACCACCGGTAGACAACGTGTTCTACTGTTTTTTTGAATCTCGCAATGTAAGATACCTTTCCTTAAGTCATAGGATTTAATTAAATCGTCTCGTTGCTCGTTGGCATTGAGCTTACGGATATCAAAATTGAATGATTGCAGATAGGCCCATCAGCGATGAACTCTTGGTGTTAAGTCTATCTTTCTTCGGTAAGACTTAAGCGAATTACAATCGGTATATACCACAAACTTTCGCCCAAGCAGATTATGACGAAAGTGTTTTACAGAAGCAACCACAGCCAATGTTTCTAACTCGTATGAGTGATATCTACCCTCAGAGGGCGAAGTTGTTTTGCTAAAATATTCCACCACATGAGGACTACCATTAATACGGTGTAGGAGTATTGCACCAATCCACAGGAACTGGCATCAGTGTGTAACTCAATGGGGTATTGTGGGTCAAAAATTACCAAAACAGCTTCGTTTGTAAGGCCAGTTACTATTTTTTTCCGAATATTCTCGAGTTCAACATCCCAGAAAATACTTTCTTTTCCTGACCTAAGAGAATAGAGCGGCTTCATTATTTTGGCGAAATCGGTTACAAACTTGCGAAAGTAGGAAGCCAGACCAATAAACTGTCGCAAACTGGAAACAGTCTGCGGAGGTGGTAATAAACTTAATGATCTTCTGTAGGTTTGGCCTAATCTCGCCTGTTTTCACTTCGAATCCCAAATACTTGTTTTTCAGAAAAGAACATTTCGAGATATTGAAGATGAATCCAGCGCTTGTCAGAACGCTCAATACTGTTCCCAATCTTTCTTTCAATTGTTGGTGACACGATCATAATGTCGTCCATATAGTCAATTACATATGAATAGGCAAGATTGCCTAAAGCTTGCATAACTGTCCTTTGAAAAACAGAAGGCGCATTTTTGAGTCCGAAAGGCATTGTAAGAAATTCGTATTGGCCATCCGGAGTCACAAATGCAGTATATTCAACGGAATCGGGGTGAATCGGAATTAGGTGAAAATCACTAGCCATATTTAGGCTGGAGCGGCTTAACAAACCTCCCTGGTTCTCTCGTGAGCTGTGCAATTTGAAAAATGTGAAGACACGATTTTATAAGAAGTTTCAAAAAACCCGTCGTTCATCAGATAATGCTCTTTATACAGTCGCTCGTTCAAAATTCATGATGCTTAATACACAATGCTATAAGAATTATCTTCAGTGGTGTAAGCTTCAGTTTTCTTCTGACCCTAAACAATTTTTTAATTTTGTTAATTCTAAACGTAAGACCTCTGTGCACCCATCTTTTTTGTCTTTTCAAAATAAAAAAGCGAGCACTGATCAGGCAATTGCCGATATGTTTGCGAGTTTTTTCAAAACAACTTATTCCTCAACGGAATATCGAGCAAGTCCGTATCCTTAACATTTAGAAAAGGCTAATTGCATTTTCAATCCAGTGATTGATGAAGGTTCTATTCTTAGCGAACTTAAATTAGTTAAACCCGTTTATTTTCCGGGGCCAGATGGTCTTCCTGGATGTGTACTCAGGTTCTGTGCAAACGCATTATGTAAACCCATTTTAAAATTGTTTCTATTGTCTGTCGAATCTTCCTCTTTTCCATCTATTTGGAAGGAGTCGTATATCATTCCTCTGCATAAAAATGACAAAAAGTCCGAAGCCTCTAACTATAGGGGTATCTCAAAATTGTCAAAATAACTTTGATCATTCGTGAGCTGCATTTTGAGCATCAGGAATTTTACCATCTGGAATTTTTCTAATGTCTTCGTGACAATATTTGTAAAGTCGTTTATTTGTATACCTGTCCCCTTTCAGGACTTCAGTAACCAAAAATGGGCCCTTAAATTTCGAGTCTAATTTCGTTTGGTATCTCTCCTCGTTTCTTAGCAGAACATAGTCACCAACATTAAAATTTTTGAGCGTATTTATAACACGCTCAACTTGAGCGTTTGCACGACTTGTCCCACTTGCAACTGGATGAAGTTTTATATTTTGTGAGGAACAAAATTCAGAGAATCGAGAACTTGAAAAGCACCTTCCCTGGTCAGCTACGATACGATTTGGCATCCCGAATAGGGCAATTGAGGCTTTTAAGGCCTTAACACAGCTTTCTGTGTCTATTTTAACGGTGTGATAAAGGTGTACAAATTTCGTGAAGCCATCAATCTGAGCGATGACTTATTCTGTTAGGTCGCTTTTACCGCTCAACTTTCCAGAAATTTCTATGTGAACAGTGTGCCAAGGGATGTTCACCTTCGCAATTGGATAGAGCTCAAATTGTATTTTCCCAGAAGGCGACTTGGAAGTCCTACAAGTTATGCAATTGTTTACAAACTTGCGAAAATACTTGTTCATGTTATGAAACCAATAATATTGGTAAACCTTGTCAAGAGTTTTCTGCCAACCAAGGTGCATAACTGGCTCGTGTACCTGGTTTATCACGGACCATCTAAATGTTCGTGGCACCACCGGTAGACAACGTGTTCTACTGTTTTTTTGAATCTCGCAATGTAAGATACCTTTCATTAAGTCATAGGATTTAATTAAATCGTCTCGTTGCTCGTTGGAATTGAGCTTACGGATATCAAAATTGAATGATTGCAGATAGGCCCATCAGCGATGAACTCTTGGTGTTAAGTCTATCTTTTTCCGTTAAGACTTAAGCGAATTACAATCGGTATATACCACAAACTTTCGCCCAAGCAGATAATGACGAAAGTGTTTTACAGAAGCAACCACAGCCAATGTTTCTAACTCGTATGAGTGATATCTAGCCTCAGAGGGCGAAGTTCTTTTGCTAAAATATTCCACCACATGAGGCCTACCATTAATACGGTGTAGGAGTATTGCACCAATCCACAGGAACTGGCATCAGTGTGTGACTCAATGGGGTATTGTGGACCATAAGTTAAATTTTAACACCCATATTTCCACCACGGTCTCAAAGGCCATGAGTGTCCTGGGTTTCATTAAAAGATGGTGAAAAGAATTCGATGATCCCTATACAACTAAAGTTCTTTTTACTTCGCTTGTCCGTCCTATTTTAGACTATGGATCTTGCATTTGGTCACCTCAATATGAGTCGCACCAGATTAGACTTAAATCCGTTCAAAAGCAGTTCTTGCTATTAGCTCTTCGTGGCTTAAGCTGGGATCGCAATGTCAATTTGCCTTCGTATTCTAGTAGACTTCTCTTGATTAACCTTCCTTTCCTAACTAACCGTAGAACTATGCTTGGTGTCATTTTCATGCACAAGCTCCTAATTGGTGATATCGACTCGCCTGAGTTATTAGCTCACGTAAATCTGTCGGTACCATGTAGACGGAGTAGACATCCTTTGATACCTTTATCCCTTAGCCGTTGTTCTTCTAACTATGCCATGCATGAACCTTTTAGGGTCCTCTGCTCTGATTACAACCTTCTATTCCCCATAATCAGCTCAGAGTTTTCTATCAATATGCTTAAAACATCTATCCTATCCCATTTAGTTAATAGGGAACTATAGTATTATTTGTTTGTCTGTTTTTTCTCTTGTGTATTTGTCCACGCGATTCGTGCTGTGCGTTATACGGCTGCACCCCTCGGTCGGTCGGGTGGGAGGTGGGCAGTTATCTGCTTGGGCTCGCGCGTAACAGGCTTTGTCCTGGTGTCGTAGGGGCCACTTGAACGTACTGCGCATAGTATCGTCAACGTCCGCTATTAACCTATCACGAACTATCTCTCTCTCTTCTGGACTGAGCCTATACAGCCGACGTTGCACAGTTTTGTTGGGGTCAACTAGTCGAATCCTCATTTCACCTGTATTATAACATCAAATCCCTGATTAGGGATTTCACGACCAATTACAATGTTACTATTTAAATGTTTATCTTGTACTACGTGGAACGATATTTAAAGTGAGTTTTCGTTTATAGTAACCTGGCTTAAAATCAAATGAAATTGGGTAAATCTCACCTCACCTTACTGGTTCCCGGTCTTCTGTTGAAACAATCCTCGTTTGTTTGTTGATGCATTTTTTTTAACATTGATTTACAAAGTGTCCAGGTTGGCTGCACTTAAAACAGGTCACTAACGGCTTATCTCGCTGAGGAGTCGCATAGGGTTTTTGTTGCATTTTTTTTTTGTTGCAGTCAGCGATTTTGTGTCCTGGTTTCCCACAGAAATGATACACTAACGCTGACATTCGTCTTCGATGTTTTTGAAACTTGAATGCATTGAGTTCAGATTGTAGATCGCTTTGTTTTTTTTTTTTTTGTTGATTAATTGGTGTTTCTTCGTTTTTTTTTTTTTATTTTTGTTGTTGTGCGGAAAACCAAAAAATTACGTTTTCCACACACCGCGAGTGTTGTGCGCGAAAAAAGGAGCAACCCGAATGTGTGACCAAAAAAAAAGAAAAACAAACGATCAGTGCATATGGACAAGTGTTTTTATATATGTACATGCATATGTGCACAAAAACACTTAAGTAATTTCTTGTTGAGCTAACTCGATCGGAAGATAGGAAATTCAATACCCTTGTTGGGTTGCTTTCATTTTTTTTGTTTAAATAAATGTGCAACACCGAAATGGATTATTTGTATGTACATATGAATATACGTATATATGTAGGTGCGTACATGAACAAATGACGACGTATTTTTGTATGTATGTGCACCGGTTTGCGGATACGCGCGTGAGGAAATTAATTGGACAATTGGACAATTGGATTGAAATAGTTCTATTACACGAGAAATCGCGGTGAACACTTTAATTAATTTTTTTTATTATAACACTTTTAATAGTTTTTTTCTCTTGTCTTTTGATCTTTTACGCGGACTTGGCAAACAGCTGTGGAAAAAACATGTACGTGTGGGTGTAACAAGTTTTACATATATATGTATGGTTGCATGTACATATGTAAGTGGATGGAGAAAATAAAAAGTGGAATTGGACAAGTAAAAAAGGTAAGTTGGAGTGGAATAGAAAAACGCTGTACAAACACACTAAGGATCGGGAAATACCATATAACCTTTGGGACAGGTCAGGTATGTACATACAAGTGTATAAAAGTGTGTAGGTCGCTATGGAAGAGCGGGAAACCTCACACTTTTATTAGTATGTAGGAGGTAAATGAAATATGAATAAAGAAATGTTGTGCTTATCAGGAGTTCCGCCGATGCAAGCTGGTGGAGCGGAAGGATTTCCGGCTCGAAGGACCAATGTTCGTGGAGGGGCGGAATGATCCGGATAAAAAATACAAATACTTGGCAGGTGCCGTTTCTTCGGATTTGGTGAGCTGGTAAATAATTAAAAACGCGCGGGAACTTCGTTTAAAAACTATGATTTTATTTACAGATAATGTATTCACACACTCAAGTTCAAAACTAGGATTTTTTAAAAAGCAAAGTTCGGGTGGTCGTGAAAAATTTTCGAATTAGAATGAATATGACGATTCTTATCAGAATCCAAGCCACTATCTTAATGTGACCGTATCCACTGAGGCTCAAAAACCCTCATCACTCCCCACTGCTCTTCGCCGCTCACTGCTGTTCACCCGGTGGCGTGAACACCATTTTATTAATAAAAAATAGTTTTTGTGACTTTCATTGACTTTTCTGTTCTGCAATTATTTTCTAGATATTGCTTTTCAATTCAATTGGTTTATTTTTGATTTTGCAAGTATTTCTTTAGCCCATTACGTTAGAGGGCATTCCATCTTCGTCTATTAAAAAATTCTATGAATTCCATTTTACTACTTAGTCAAATTGCAATTGGCACTAAAATCTTTGATTAATCAATCTACCTGTCAGAAAACGAAAAGTAAGTGTATAGATTACTTGATTCAGCAAAACTGTAGAAAGAGGCCAACACAAGCCAAATCAATCTTCGTTCTTGCTTTTTATACCATACACCCATAGGGTGAAATGGTATATTAAAGTCGCTAAAATGTATGTAACAGGCAGAAGGAAGCTTTTCCGACCCCATAAAGTATATATATTCTTGATCAGCATCAACAGCTGAGACGATCTAGCCATGTCCGTCTGTCCGTCCGTCCGTCCGTCCGTCCGTCCGTCTGTATGAACACCTAGATCTCGGAGACTATAAGAGCTAGAGCCACCAAATTTGGTATGTAGACTCGTGTCATATGTACGCTTATCGAGTTTGCCACGCCCCCTACCGCCCCCGCAAATGATATAAAACCGATTTTCTTAAACACCATAGCAACTAGAGACACAAAATTTTGTATTTATATTTGCTTAGTAAACGCGCACATTTTGTATTTATAAAAATTTTGCCACGCCACCTAAATTAAATAAATTAAATAAAACCGATTTTCTCAAAAACTATTCTAGCTAGAGACACAAAATTTGGTATAAATATTTGCCTAGTAATTGCGCACAGTTTTGATGTGTAAAGATTTTGCCACGCCCCCCTCCGCCCCCGTAATTTGAAAAAACTCGATTATCTCCCGTAATTTTCTACCTTGTGCAATCAAATTTAGCACACTTAAATTTGATACTAATATCAAGCAAAATACCAAATTTGATCAAAATCGGACTAAAAATAGCCAAGTTATGCATATAAACGTTTTTCCATATGGCCGGAGTTGGCCGTTGGCTGTTGGGGGCGCTAGGGTGCTCGTATGCTTGAGTGAGCGAAATACTAAGATATGCTTGTAAAAAGCATGCAAACAGATTTTTTTAAAAATACGAAAATGCATTGGTTATTATAAATTTAAAATATTTGTTTTACTGGTGTATGGTATATCCAAGTCGGCGAGACGACTTACTTACTTCATTTTTCCGTTTGAGTCGCTTTCGCTTTATTTTTTCACAATATTAATGCCTTCCTTTAGATTTCCTGAACTCTTTCGAATGGATTTGGCAAGAAAAATAAATGGCAAAGGCAGATGGGAAAAAGACTTTTAAATATGGTGTTCACGCCACCGGGTGAACAGCAGAGAGTGAGGCGTAGGGTTTTTTCCCCAAACCGAATTCGGTCATACTGAGGAGGGTGACGAGGGGTTCTGCTGTGAATCGCCATATTCAATCCAGTACGAGTTTTAATCCGAACACCCGTTCTTTTTCCTTGCGCTCTTATCTTTCGATTTTGTAACTTTTTCAATCCGAACCATTTCGTATGTGTCGGGATATCTTGTGAAATAAATAAATAAATTAGAATTAATTTTAACCGAAGTTCTCGCGCGTTTTAATTTCATCACGCACTCACCAGACCCTAAAGAAATTGGCACCCGCCAAGTTGTACACCACAAATCGATCCGCCCCTCCACGAACATTGGTCCTTCAAACCGGATATCCTTCCGCTATTCCAGCTTGCATCGGCGGAATTCCTGATAAGTACAACATTTCTTATTAAAATTCTCATTCACATTATATCTTATTACAAACTTATAAAAGTGTGAGGTTTCCCGCTCCTCCATAGCGACCCACACACTTTTGTATACTTGTATGTACATACCTGACCTATTCCAAGGGTTACCTGGTATTTCCCGATCATTTTTGTGTTTATGAAGTGCATTTCTTTTCCATTCTTTGAAATTCTGATTGTCCAAAAGTCCAATTGCATAGCAATACATATGTATGTATGTAAAAACACAAATATACATACATACATGTAAAAACAGCTGTTTTCTAACCTGCAACTAGAGGTGTTTAATAATCGAGAATTTATAAAGTACCACTTACCTTTACTTAAAGTGTAAAGCACACTCCACGGGCTGATCATTAGTCCATCGGCATAAATTATTTATGTCAAATAATTTTTAAATCCATACATACAAACTCATACTATATATGCACATACATATGTAATAATTTTTGCCGCGGTAAGCACACTCATACGTACATACATACATATGTATGTATGTACATACCTATGACCACATACAATTTAAATTCACCCACGCAAAATTAATTGCAGCCACTCCGATTGGCTTTCCGCAATTTAATAATTCGAAACCTACATAACTCAAGTAGGAAACCGTGATCTTCGTTAAAAATTTACAATTAATTAAATTCACAAAACATAAACAACGGCAGAACAGCTGACTCCCGATCAGTGCTGGCTCTCAAGTCTCATCAGTGCTGACACTTGAGACAAGCCGTGACTCGGTCACGACATCCATTTTTTCCTTCGTGATTTTCGTATTGTGCAAAATATTTCAATCGACTGATTGAATTTAATTCGCAAAATATTTTCTAAAGAAAAATAAGTACATTTTTATTTATCTGGAATTAATATTTTGGCTTGTCTTGGTGCATTTTGATCTTTTCCTCACAGATCCATGAAATTGATCTTGACCGTTTAATGAAAATTAATTCCGAGTTTTTTTTTTTTCTTCATTGAAAAGTTATCGGCACTCCCAATCCTACTGATCTCAATATTTCCATATTTTTAAATACTCTTATAAATTTCAACATGTTATGTTTTTGTTTCGTTTTGTATATTTCTTTGGTCAATCTGATTTGGTGAAGCCAATTCAGATGAACACGATGTTTAATCTTAAACATTCTGCCAAGGGCCGCCAAATGCGACGTTTGGCAATTTATTTTTATAGTTAATTGTCTTATACAAATTTTTATTAATATTATCATTAGTAAGAAAACTATTGTTAAAGAAGCATGTAAAGTTACATTACGGACACTCAAACCTAGTCAATCTGATGTTTCTTTACCGATTGTAACTGACTTCCTATTCTTACCAATTCTGCTGTATGGTTTACTAAATGGGCTCCTACTGGATTTCATATTATTTTATAATTGGCATATTACTAATATCGCCCAATGCTTAATAATTTTTGCTTCGGGATATCTACCCACTGCTGATGTGCATTACTATGTTGACTTCTTTGTAATGCAGATTCGGACAATTTATTACCGGAATCTATTTTGACATTATTTTTTTTATAATCATTATTTAATTCAACCATTGCCATTTCAATATTCTTATTTTGTACTGGAATATATACTTTTTCTTCCATAGTTTTCACTGTACCTCCAAAGTGAGAGGTCCTGCCGGGGGCATAAATTTATTTCTTTATTACTTTGAGAAATTATATCTTTTACCTCAGGTTTTATCTTACCTCCAAGGTGAGGTCCTGCTGGAGGAGTCAAATGCTGACTTATTTCTTGAATTTTGTTGTTGAGTTTCTTTTGAATTGTATTGTATTTATTTTCACGTTTACCTTTGTTCTTCTCCCAACGCTGTTGCTTACCTGTGACATCTATTGTTGTTGCCACTACAGATTTATTACTTTTCGATTTGGTGCATCCCGAGAGGATCCAACCAAATTGAGTATTTTGGCCTAGTAGGCCATCAATCTTTGTAACTCCCCCTTTTAAAATTTGGGTATATACGTTTACCCCCATTATTATATCAACCTTACCAGGTTTAGGTAGGTTTACCAGGTAGGATCAGCTAATACGTAGGATTGCCATTTTGACATATCCACGTCTACCGTTTTTAATGGAAGAGTTTTCATTATCTTTGGCAACACAATCGCCTCAACCTTGAGATGTCTTTTCCAGGGTCTTCACATCTATTTTTACCTTATATTTTGATTTTTTGGCATTTATTGAGGACACGCCACTTATTTCTGTATGTTGTTTAATTTTAGGTAATTTTAATATTTGAGCTGCCTCTTCAGACAAAATGGTGCTCTATGAACCATTATCAATAAGGGCTCTTAGAGTCTTATATCCTCCATTTACATTTTTTACTTGTATTAGGGCTGTGGCCAACAGTGTGGGTTGAGCCGTTATACAAGTGTTAACTTTCTCCTGTATTTCTTCAAAATGGAGTAGAGTATGGTGTCCTTTACTGCACAATGAACAGACCATCTCATTAGTGCATTCTTTATTGCTTGAATGGTTCAAGCATCGTGTGCACAGCTGCACTTTTTTGGCCGTTTCATACCTTTCCATAGGTGTCAAACCTTTAAATTTATAGCACTTATACGCTTTATGTCCGCCAACTTTGCAAATCGGACAGTTATTTTTAAAAACCCCATATGAAACCACTTTGCGGGTTTTTCTCTTCTTTCCTCATGGCACTTAGCGAACAATATCTTTGCTCCAAGTATTCCATGACATCAGAAAGCATTTGTATCTGCCTTGTTTTCCTAATCTGACTCTCATACAATTGTAGAGCCTCCCTGTCAAATTTCCTAAGTACGAGTTGTGCGAATATTACTTCAACTTCATCGGACAAATTTGCTTTAATTTTAATTAAGTGCACTGACTCATTAATTATGTCAATCACTCCTTTTACACTCTTTGCGGATTCATTGTTGATCGTCGGTAGATCAACGATCCGACTTAATTGTTCGGAAAATACCCTCCGATTATTTTCATACCGCTTCGTCAACAGTTCCCAAGCGGCATTATAACTGTCAGCTGAACCTGACAATAAATGAGCTACCATGCTCCTCGCTTCGCCCTTTAACGCGGATTTCAAATAATTAAACTTAAGAGTAGGACTCAGATCCTCTCTTTTTTCAATCAATTCCCAGTTTTCATTCTCAGTTTTAACATTTTCCTTGTTACTCATTTTCATTTCTAGCGTTGACAATGAATTCTGGACATCAAATTGTAACTCATCCTTAATATTCTTAAATTTTGCATCACTTGTTAATACTTGACATGCCTGTACTTTCTCCCATAAATAGTTAATTTTATTAATATATAATATCCATGTCCCATTGCCTGTTGACTTCAACTCTACTACCTCCAAATATTCCTGGAGCTGTCGGACTCTATCCATAAATATCTCCTGGTTAACCTTAGGGTTTTCATTACTGGAGGTCGCATTCCCGCGCGACTCTCCTATGCTATCATCAACTATCTCTGACATGTTTGCCTCCGCTTCAACGCACACCGACTTACTAGTGCCTGGTTTTTCTGCCTCTCCTATGGCTCTAATTTTAGCAACTATCGTTCTTCTTCTTCATGTATTTTATTTCTGAAATAATCATGATCGAAATTTGGAGCAGTTTGGATCAATTTTTTGTTATTAGGTATCCATTGATTCCTTATCTGTTTTACTTCCTCTACAACTTTGCTAGTTATGTTTGTAGGATCTAGTGCTTTTAACTGCCTCAACTTGGTATGTAACTCTGCCTGCTTCTCCAACACTTTTGCAGCCTTATTAGTGAACATTTTAACTTATGCGTATATTTGGATTATATAATGATAATAATAAAATATGAAGTACTTATGACTATTTTAATTTATATCTTATCTGATGATCCTGTTCGCTGCTGCTTGTCCGCCAATGGGTAGAGTTCGCCGTTTTTTATTTTTTATTGTTTCGTCGCTCAGCTGCAGTTGTCCAGAGCCTATGGGCTCAGGCGGTACAAGTGCCGGACATCGCACCAGAATTTCTTATACTGCCACTGCACGTTCTTCAGTTTCTTCTTTGCAGCTATGTATCTTGTTGCTCTGCTGCTGTTGTCCAGGGCCTATGGGCTCAGGCGGTACCGGTGGCGGTCATCGCACCAGATTTCCTTATATTGGCAGTGTATGTACGTTCTCCAGCGACCCAGGGCACTCTTTGGGGCACTTAATCAATCTCCTTGGCAGGACTTTGCTTGCCTCTTGTGGCGCCTGCCACCGTCCTTCTCTCGTCTCTGCAACTCTAAGTAGTTGCCTTGCTGCTGATCTGCTGCTTCTTTGTTGCCTACTTGCAACTCAATGTGTATATATACACTAAAATTTTTTTTTTTTTTAACTTTCGATATTAGGGCTTCGAATACGCCACGCACAAATACACTCTAAACTACAGAGTTCCTTTTACTCGAAGGACCAAAATGAATAGGGCTTCCAGGGCGAAGGAAAGAATAACCCAATCTTCATTTGTTGAATTCAAAATATGACCTGATTTTATTTACAAAAGTGTTGTGTATATAAATGATTTCTTAAACTCTAGGAGGCGACATTTGTTCTTAAAAATGCTTATTCTAATGTTTATATTTCATGCTCAGCGTTGGTTACATGATACCGCGCCGCTGTTATAATCTTAAGTGTTTTCCACAGAGTGTGGATGCATGTTTTGTTTGGTATTAAGCAATAATTGTCATATGAATCTTTATGACTTAGTTTTGTTTTTATGTTTTTGTTTCGTTTTGTATATTTCTTTGGTCAATCTGATTTTGTGAAGCCAATTCAGATGAACACGATGTTTAATCTTAAACACTTATAATTATTCACACAACTGCAAGCAAAATTATAAATCCTACTAATTTCGTTTATGCTATCTATGCTTATTCATTGTGTTCATTAAAAATAGAAGACATTTCTCCTCACTCCTTCTCTATCCTTAAAGTTTACAGTCCACTTACAGATTCGTTTCGATCTCCTCGCTTGAGAGCTCTAATTCCACGAAGTTATTTGTTTCCATTCGATTCGTAATAGCTCAGAGAACACTCTACGATGTCTCTTTCCGACTTTGTTGCCGTGTGCGAGGCATTAACGGGGTTCGAGGCTCGCGAGGCCCAGGCTTTAGCTGACGATGTGCCACTCGTCTCCATTAAAATACACTTAGACCAGCTTAAGTCACTTTGGGCAAAAGTCGAGGCAGAGTTTTCACGATGCTATAAAGCCTTGACGGCTCAAAAGAACGAAGATAGTCCGAAGCACATAGCTACAATTAAAGCTAAACATGAATATTGTTATATGGTATATGTGCGAGGCGGGACTTTGTTTGGAGAGCGAATCGAGCAGTTGTCCGCGAAAATGGCTCCCCCACCAGTCAGGCTCTCCGTCGATTCCACCCATCAAAGCCACACAGTTCCCCCGTGCGAAGTCGAAATCTTCAACGGGGACAGCCTGGCTTGGCCTACATTCCGTGATTTGTTTACCGCGATTTTTATCCATAATCCAAGCCTAACACAAGTGGAGAAACTTTACCACTTAAGTTGCAAAACTCGCGGTGAAGCCAGAGCCATTGTTTCTAGGTCACCCTTGACCAATGAAGGGTTCCAGTCCGCGTGGGATGACCTCACTGCGCGATACGAAAATAATCGATTATTGATTATGAGCCAAGCCAAGCAGCTTCTACAGATCCCAGCTGTAACACAAGAGTCTGGCAAAGCGTTGAGAGAACTGCAGACGTCAATTCAAGGTTGCTTAATCGGTCTTGAGCGTTCCGGGGCTCGTACAGACAATTGGGATATCCTTCTCATAGCAATCTGTACGAGCAAAATGCCCAAATCCACCCTTTGTTGTGGGAACAGTCCGTTCCAAATAAGACCGCCGTCTCATCCTGGGACGACCTGAATGGATTCCTAACTGATCGCCACCGTGTATTAGAGGCCACAGATGTCCTTCAACCAAGCTCTAGCGGTCAGACCTTTCCATCCGTAAGCCGAAATCCTACGGCACGAGCTCAGGCCTTTTCCGCTCAAGTGCAAGAGAGCTCAGCACCTGATGCTTGTATAATTCCGAATCCTGCGTCCCCCGATTCTTCCAGCAGCCCTCATGTAAACGTGGAAAGTTACTTCGCCTCCACTCGCAACACTGGCCTCCTGGGTACTGCGAGGGTAACTATTCATCATCGTGGCAAGCAGTTTCAAATCCGCGCTTTAATTGATATGGGATCCGAAGCGTCCTTTATTTCCCAAAGAATGTTTGAATTGATTAATCCTCCAAGCTGCAAAGTATCAACTAGCATTCGCGGCATTGGGCAATGCGATGCTGGTAGCGGCGACAAAGTGTGCCGCTTACAGATTTCTCCTCCTGACGAACCGCTGCGACAGTTCCAAGCAGTCGCCGTGGTGCTGCCTAGTGTAGCTGAAGCACTTCCGTCCCGCGCCGTCCCGAATAAGGTGAAGCAGGATTCGCTTGACCTTCCGCTCGCTGATCCGCAATTTCACCAAAGAGCTCCTGTGGATTTGGTGCTTGGAGCCGAGCTCCTTCCCACTATCCTTGGGGAACGAATCATCAAGAATGTTGGTGATTCTTTCGTGGGGATCGAGACGATGTTCGGATGGGTTCTCTGTGAATCCGTTACTGGAAAATCCAGAAGGTCTCGGTCCACCTCCTCCAGCAGTCCGAAGATGTCTCTAAGGACAGCAGCACCATCCGATTTAGAACGCAGTTCCAATTGCTTCAGGTGCCGCGTTTGTCAAGGAGCACACGCGCTTCGTCTGTGCCGACAGTTTCGAGGACTACGAGCTGACGACAGGCTGCGGGTAGTCTTGAGCAACGGATACTGCCCGAACTGTTCGGCTCATGAGCATTCCAATGGTTCCTGCAGGAGCACAGCAGGATGCCATCGATGTGGCAAGCAACACCACACGCTCTTGCACATCGACAGCTCAGTCGCGTACATCCAACCCAAAGAGCAAAGACCCGAAAGGCACCCGCCTTTCATTCGGACTTCTATCCAGAGGTCATCAGCCATCGTGCCGCCTACTCCATCTGCATCCAAAGTTCCCCCTCCATCTTCACCCGTGTCTTGGCGATCCAGAACGCTGCCGTCCCCCATCCTTAGACATGTCCAGCGAGGCAATTGCAACTTGTGTCAAGGGGGGCGGTATGTTCACGCCACCGGGTGAACAGCAGAGAGTGAGGGGTAGGGTTTTTTACCAAAACCGAATTCGGTCATACTGAGGAGGGTGACGAGGGGTTCTCCTGTGAATCGCCATATTGAATCCAGTACGAGTTTTTAATCCGAACACCCGTTCTTTTTCCTTGCGCTCTTATCTTGCGATATTGTAACTTTTTTCAATCCGAACCATTTCGTATTTGTCGGGATATCTTGTGAAATAAATAAATAAATCAGAATTAATTTTAACAAAAGTTCTCGCGCGTTTTAATTTCATCACGCACTCACCAGACTCTAAAGAAATTGGCACCCGCCAAGTTGTACACCACAAATCGTTCCGCCCCTCCACGAACAAATGTAATTATAAATGTTGTGGTAGTTATGATGTTGAATATTTTGTTGTAGTAGTTTGGATATATGAGATTGGTTCTGGTTTCGTTACATTGTTTGTTACATAAATGTTTTGGGTATAATCTGATAATGGGTGTACTATCGATATTTTATTTAACTACATAGCACAGTCGTATTATATTATAATATTATTTCCTTCTATGAATATTTTGTTCTGGTTATAATTATACCATACACCCATAGGGTGAAATGGTATATTAAAGTCGCTAAAATGTATGTAGCAGGCAGAAGGAAGCTTTTCCGACCCCATAAAGTATATATATTCTTGATCTGTATATTTGCTTAGTAATTGCGCACATTTTTTATGTGTAAAGATTTTGCCACGCCCCCTTCCGCCCACGTAATTTGAAAAAACTCGATTATCTCCCGATTATCTAATTTTCTACCTTGTGCAATCAAATTTAGCACACTTAAATTTGATACTAATATCAAGCAAAATACCAAATTTGATCAAAATCGGACTAAAAATAGCCAAGTTATGCATATAAACGTTTTTCCATATGGCCGGAAGTGGCCGTTGGCTGGTGGGGGCGCTAGGGTGCTCGAATGCTTGAGTGAGCGAAATACTAAGATATGCTTCTAAAAAGCATGCAAACAGATTTTTTTAAAAATACGAAAATGCATTGGTTATTATAAATTTAAAATATTTGTTTTACTGGTGTATGGTATATCCAAGTCGGCGAGACGACTTACTTACTTCATTTTGTTTTAAATTTGTCCTTGGCAAGTTCCAAGTTACAAAAATATGGGGTTCGACATAACTAATTAAATTTGTTTTGAAAATTTTTGTGTATTTGGATTCTGCTGGTTTTTGTGTAATAATGCCGATTATACATTCATTTATTTCTTGTGTCTTAGTTGATTTTGCACAAATTTTATTGTCTTGAATATAGTAAGTTTCTTGAATTTTTTCTGTTATGGTGTTATTATTTTCATCTGAATATTTATATTAAAAAGTATGTATTTTAAATACTTCTTGATGGTTTAAAAGTTTGCGATTAAATATTCCTAGTCTTGTCAACTGCATTCCTAATTCTTTGTCTTCTATGTATTCAGTAAAATGCTCTAAGTTGAACATTAGAATATTGAATTTTTTATCTGCATCTTGATTAATAATAAAGTTATTAAGGAGTTCTATATTTTTGTTGACTGCTTATATTATATGATTAAGTTTATTTTTTTGACGCTATTTTGTTGATGTACACATTTAAGTACATATAAGAACATGTAATCTGTTAATGAAGCTAAAATGTTATTTAACATGTTGGAAAGAACAGAACGATCACTGTATCATAACAGCAGTTAGTTCTGTGTTAACCGTCAACCAATATTCACTGTTTGCTCTGAATAAACAAATGGTATATTATATTAATTAAACTATCATTGGTTATGGGCCCAGAACAAGCTCAAATATTGGTTAAAAAATCTGAAATTAAAATTCGCGAGTGAATTTTTTTGTTAACAGTCATCAGAAAAAATGATGTGTTCATATCAAAAACTTGGTGAAGACAATTACGATGTTTGGAGTATGTCAATGAAAAGCATACTAATTACACAGGATTTATGGAATGTTGTATGCGGAAAATACACATTAGAAAAAGAATCAACTGCATCTGAGGCTCAAAATTGGGAACAGGCAGACCAAAAGGCATTGGCAAGCCTAATACTCCACGTGAAACCATCATGTACAACTTCTTCCTATTCTACCAGAATATGTCCGAGTATTTACGGAAACATTAGAAAAATTGACTGAGATAGGCATTGAAATTAACGATGATTTAAAGGTAATAATGATTCTGTCAAGCCTACCCAACTCTTGGGAAAATTTTGTAGTTGCTATCGAGACTAGAGATGAGTTACCATTATTTGAAACGGTAAAATTAAAACTTCTGGAGGAAGGGACGTGTAAGCAAGGGAAGAGTGAGCAAGACAATGCAAAGCAAATGGTTTACACACACACTACGAAGTTTCCAAGAAAGAATGCCGTGTACAAGGAAAAAGCAAAAAGACAGTCAAAATTTAACGGAAAATGTTTTTATTGTGACATCCCAGGGAATCGTGCATCGGACTGCCAAAAAAAGCAGAGAGAGAGGAAACAAATTCAAAAGAGCGAGACACAAGATACAACGGCCTGTTTACTCTTGAACTACATGTCGACGCAGAAAAAGAATACTGTCTATTTCAACAGCTTCCATACTGGCTCTTTCAACGGTTACCTATATATGGACCGGGAGCTCCTAGAAACCATCCTATCCAAGATGCACGTTTCTAATGGAAAACGAAATTCAATTGTTCAAATCCCGGCTTTTTGTTTCATTTTTGAAAAAAACGTTTGTAAATGTTCTAAAAATGTAATTAGAGTTATTTCTTTTAGTAAACATTTATGGAATATTAAGTATAAGTTTAATTTGGTGATTAATAATCATTAATAATATAATATATAAATAAAATAATAATAATATTATTATTATTATTATTATTATTATTATTATTATTATTATTATTATTATTATTATTATTATTATTATTATTATTATTATTATTATTATTATTATTATTATTATTATTATTATTATTATTATTATTATTATTATTATTATTTTTATTATTATTATTATTATTATAACTTTGAGTAGACATTAGAACAATAACAATTTAGATTCGTATTCCGATTCATATTTGCAATGGAACGAAAAAAACAGAGAGAGGACGCGACTAAACGCATACTCTGAATAGCAACAACATCATCACGTGCATTGAGGATACGCCCCCTGTGATTGTCTTTAAAATAACAGAAAAAGTCAACCCGTTAAATCCAGTTAAATCACACTTGCAAACGAATGATGAAATCAAAATTATATTTCTGGACTCAATAATATCATCAAAGAGAAATTATAAAACCAATAATTTTTAGTCCCACACGTAAAATCTTTCGGATGCGTAAAACATTTTTTATTTTTTTTTTATTCTATATCTATGTATTTAATACAAGTAGCAGCTCTGCAGAAAAACACTGAGAAGTTATCTTGTTGGAACTGTTGTACTCAAGGCCATAAGTAGGAAGATTGTTTAGAAGAGAGAAGAATATTTTTTTACGGGTGCGGTACGCCTAACATTTATAATCCCAATTGTGTGAACTGCAAGAAGGGTTCGAAAAACCGGCAAGGAGGGGCATCCCAGTCAGTGAGGCTATCCCACAACCAATAGAAAGCAAAAAACCAAGCATATCCGATTATTTTATTCAATCTAAAACAGATAGTCAAATAGAGAATAGCTCACATGTTAATCATAACCTTAAGTTTTTGCCTTATCACGAAAAATGGAAAAACTATCTAGAAATTAAGAACAGAATTTTTGAAGCACCGAAAAATAGAATAAAAAGAAATACACACCGAAGGAGGAAGTTTTTAAAAAAAATAGGAGATAAAAGTAAGATACTTATATCTACAATATTCCAAGACAAAACTGATATGCGTAGTTATGCACATGTCTCCTTTTTACAATTTTCTGAATGGGGTTTGTTAGACACTGGTGCAAATGTAATTTGCGTGGGTGCAGATTTAGCCCAGCAAGAATGGTCCAAATATAAACAATTTAAAAGCATGGGTTCCAATGTGAAAACAGCTGATGGAAAGCAGCATAAGGTTTTAGGGGTTATGCCAGTAAAGCTCCAAAATAAGGACCAAGAGAAAGATATGGAATTATATGTTATACCTTCTATTAAGCAACGTCTGATACTAGGCATAGATTTTTGGAGAATTTTTAATCTAGCTCCAGGAATTATAAGTTCAGTAAAACGCGTATCTGAGTTTCAATTAGATACAGAAATAGAAACATGTCCGTTAACTGAAAAAGAGTTGCAACAATTAGAGATAGTCAACTTTTCCTAACTTTGAAAAACAGGGCCTTGGTCGCACGTCTTTGCTAGAACACCACATTGATGTAGGGGACGCCAAACCAGTAAATCATCTCTTATCCGGTAAGTCCTGCAGTAGAAAAGCTTTTATACCAAGAAGTAGATAGAATGATAAGCCTAGGAGTAATAGAATCATCTCAAAGCGCTTGGAGCTCTCCAATAAGAATGGTAGTGAAGCCTAACAAAGTGAGGTTATGCCTGGACGCGCGAAAGGTGAATGCAGTAACTCACAAAGATGCATACCCATTGCAAAGCATTGAGGGTATATTTGCTAGATTACCGAAAGCAAAGGAATTTCCACAGATCCTGCTAAGATTTCCTGTATTTTAAATTGGCCAACACCGAAGAGTTTGAAGCAAGTTCGTGGGTTTTTAGGAGTATGCGGTTGGTACCGAAGGTTTATAAGAAATTTTGCAGAAATTAGCTGCCCGATTACTGATATACTGGCTACAAAAAAAACATTTACGTGGACTTTAGAGGCACAGAAAGCAATGGATAAACTTAAATCTCTTTTAACCACGGCTCCGGTATTAGCAAATCCAAATTTCGATCAGAAATTTTTCGTGCATTGTGATGCGTGCGATAAAGGGGTTGGAGCAGTTTTGGTTCAGTTGTCCGATAATCAAGAAGAAAAACCTATAGCATACATGTCTAAGAAACTAAGCAAGGCGCAAAGAAATTATAGCGTAACAGAACGTGAATGTTTAGCGGTCATTCTAGCCATAGAAAAGTTTCGATATTATTTGGAGTTACAGGAGTTCGAAGTTGTAACGGATCACTCCAGTTTATTATGGCTAATGAGACAAAAACGTATCAGGTCGATTAGCCAGATGAATATTACGTTTACAAGCGTTTAAGTTTACGATTTCACACCGAAAAGGAAAAGATCATATAGTTCCAGATGCTTTGTCAAGAATTTGGGAAGCAGACATAGAATCTCTGGAAAAGATGGAACCAATAATAGATTTGGAATCATCAGCTTTTTTAGATAAGGAATGTTTAGAACTCAAACAAAGGGTTTGTGAGAATTTAGAAAAATTCCCAGACTTACAAGTGAAGGACAAATTTGTATATATTCGAACCGAACATTCATGTGGAAGCGAAGAAGATAATTCACACTGCTGGAAATTATGGGTACCGGAGAAATTAAAATTAATAGCAATAGAACAAGCTCATGATAATTTGTTATCGTCACATGGAGGTGTTCAAAAAACTATAGAGCGATTAAGAAGAAATTTATTTTGGCCAGGATTATCCAAACAGGTTCGAGAATACATAAGCACTTGTGTCACCTGTAAAGAAACGAAAGCTCCCAACAAAATATTAAGACCTCCAATGGGAGTACAAAGTGTTTCAGTCAGACCGTTTCAAAAATTGTATATTGACTTACTAGGACCATACCCGCGAAGTAAATCAGGACATATTGGTTTGCTTATAGTTCTTGACCATTTTAGCAGATACCATTGGCTTTGCCCAATGAAAAAAATTTACATCAAATTTGATTCAGGAATTTCTAGAAAAGCAAATCTTTCACTGTTATGGAGTACCAGAAATTATTATCAGCGACAATGGATCCCAGTTCAAGGCGGTTGCCTTTGAAGCCTTTCTATCTAAATACGCAATTAAGCATATTTTTACTGCGCTATACTCACCGCAGAGTAACGCAGCTGAAAGAGTTAATAGATCGCTCTTGTCCGCGGTGCGCTCATATTTAAAACAGGATCAACGAGAATGGGATAAATATTTAACAAATATATCTTGTGCTCTTAGGTCAGCACTTCATCAGTCTCTAGGATGTTCACCATACAAGGCTCTATTTGGATTCAATATGATTAGTCATGACAATTGTTAGAAGAATCTATACCCTTTAGTAGAACAGATACTCTTACCTTGATTCGTAAGGATATTCTAGACAATAGTAAAAAAGCATACGAATGTAATGTAAGGCAATACAATTTAAGATCCAGTCCCGTTTCATTTAAGGTCGGCCAAGAAGTTTTTAAAAGAAATTTTAACTTGAGCAATTTTAGTCAGAACTATAATAAGAAATTAGGACCTCAGTTCTCGCAATGTCGAGTTAAGAAGAAATTGGGAAGTGCGTATTATTTATTGGAAACTTTGCAGGGGAAAGAAATTGGAACTTATCATGCGAAGGACATTCGACCTTAAAATTCCAGTTAATCTTCCTCCTGGTAGTTGTCAGAATTACCTGTGTTTGTAATGGTTGCGTGTAAATTTAAATACTAATTATCCGACGCACATTTGAGTTTATCGCAAACTATCGAGTATGTGGCGAATTCATAACCGTTTATAGTAATAATGCATCTCTGCAGAAGCTTTGCAGCGTAACCGCAGCTAACTTCATAAAGGGAGGGCTTTGAGAATAGAAGGGAAAGGGTATATAAGAACCTTCCACTCACACTTCCACCTCTTTTCATTATTCTGGCTTAACGACGAATTGCTTTCGTTCCCCGAAGAATAAGGTGAACAGTTAAAATTTGTTTTGTGAAATTCACCAAATAAATAAATTCACTCGGGTTAAATAAAATATTCGTAGGCCCAGCAACAAGCCAAAAAGTAAAAGGCAGCTGAAATAATTAAATTTTTTGGATACCAATCTCGACATAGAGGCATAGGAGGCGTAAGCCTAACCTAAAGACCTCGTGATAAACCCTAGAACCATAGGTTATTCAGCCTCTACATTATATTCATTTCACAAGGTATGTCGACTAGAAAATTTGAATGTTAGCTGTCACAAGGCGAAAAGTTGTGTGTAAAAGGAGAGAAAATTATAAAGTGGTCATACAGAAAATTTTTGTTTGTAAATGAACATACTCAGTTACAAAAATTGTTGAAAAAAAAAATATTAATTTTAGTTGTCGGGGTTGTAAACGGAAAAAAAATGTAATGGCAGAAGAAACGAAAATTTTTATCGAAATTAAAAATGTCAATTCTATAACGGAAAGAAAGATACCCTTTTTCAGCGCACCTATGTATGTTAGAGTCAATTTTTTATTGTGAGTTTGTGTGTCGGTATTAAGCATTTAAAACACTAATAGAATCGTATAATTCGGTAAAACCAAACCATAAAAAGTATATTTAAAAACATCAAAAACCAACACATGATCCAGCTGCTGAAGGCCTTAATCGGTGGACTTTCCAAAATGTAAGTGTATTCTTTTTATCACTTTTACCTTTTTTACCGCTAGAGCGCATAACATATGGTGATTAAGATTAAAGTGCAAAAGAAAAAAAGGTTTGACGACCACATATACCTATGTTATGCTGCTCACTCACTATTATTGTTTTCTTTTATTTGTTTTATGCATTCTAAATTTTATTTGCCTTTATCACACATACAAATTACACTTACGAATGATCATGAAATTTTTGAATTAATTAAATTAAAATCATTAAAAGATATAAGTGCTATCAATAATTCGGTGTCGCAAAAAAATTTTTTTTGAATAACCTTTAACATAAAAAAAAAAAAGTTAATAATGAAGCGTAGTAAAGTAGTGGAAGAATTTATATACGGTGAAGAAAAAAAATGCCCTTAGCGAATGACATTGTTTTTGAAGAATAAGCAAATAAGAAAAATGTATTTTGAATAGAAGTCTAAGTTCCCACAACATGATTATATAAAACCGATGAAATAGAATGTGCATTTGGGTACCTTTAACATATCCAAATTTTTGTCTTTTGTTATTGGCCATGGACGGGAGGGTATAGATGCATGATGGCAGCCAACATCTAAGCCATACTAGAGCTAGACATCATATATTGGGAGGAGTCCGCGTCAGATAGCTAATTGATTAACTTAGTGGTATTTTTTTTGTCCTGTTATTTGAGACAATAAAAAGCCATACGTTTGTTCGTTTTTTTTTTTTTTGAGAATGCAATTCTCTCTTTTAGCTTCATTTGGGACTCTATAATAAATTATATGTAGCGAGATGTTTCGAAAACTGCAGCAACAACCCATCCCACCCGGAAGAGCTACGGTTACAAATTAGGGTCCCGATCCGCTGTAAGATCTTAATATCATGGTGTCAGTTTTTTTTTGAGAGCCAACACTACCCTGCTACAGTACATAATTTTGGCGCCCAACACGTGGGACACACAGGTCAAGTTCAACGTTTATATTAGGTATAAATCGAAAAGATTAAATGTAAGGATTTGGTCTTGAGTGGCTCATGATAATGTGACTCGTCAAAGGGAAGTTTTTTATTAATTTATTTGCACAGTGTATGGAATTTGAGCTAGTTAGCAGAAGCTGATGGTTGTCAACCTTTAGTAAAAATATTTAATTAAAGAACTCAAGAACCAAAAAAAATATATATAGAGCAATTTTTTTTAATTCGCTCAGGTTTAAAGCCTAGACGGATTACCATCGACCAATGTTACCGGTATAAAGTCAAAGGTTACTTTCGTTTCGCATAAGAAAAATTTTAAATTGCACTTACCCTGATTAAAAAAATTGTTAGTTAAAGATAATGTTTGAAAGGATACATACATGCACAATCTTTTGGAATCTCAAGGTAATGCCTAAGCGTACACTGTCCAAAGATGAGCATAGTTATTAGAAGACATTTCTTAACACTTTTGAAATCAGAGAACTAGATTCAATAGATAATATATTTAAACTCCATCTATGAAAACGATAAAAAGCTCTAGAAAAAAATTATAATCTATTTCACATATTATATTTTCTTCTTCTGTGGGAAAAATAAAAAAAAAACAAAAAAAAAAAAATGCCTTTACAACACAGTACAGAAGAAGTAAAAAATCCCGCAAATTCGGGGAAAATATTTTTGCCTGGTCTGTAGCGAAACTCAAACACAAACGCAGATCAGAGTTATTACTATTTGCAAGCATTCATTTCACAAAGCTTGATCCTAAATTATATAAAAAGAAAAGAAGAATGTCCACGTGTTTTACTAAAGTGCAGGAGAAGGACTAAAGGTAATTAAAATAAACCAGCAAGAGAGGAAAAAAGTTAGACCCGTCACCAGATCCTTTGGACGTAGCGTAAATGAAGACCCAAGAACAGAAGAGCTCATAAACGTAAACGTTATTGAAGCACAAATACACAACACAAGTCAAGCCGGCTTATTACCATTAGATGCAGGGAATAGTACGCAACATGGAGAAGTTCCGCAATCAATACCCAGACCAATTCGTCAACGAGGTAGACCAAGTCGTCGAAGGAACACACGACGTCCCGTTAATCAGCCTTTACGTAACGAAATTAATCGAGCGGAAATGGAATCTCTTATTCAGCAGACAGTAGAACGGGTTATTTCTTCAATAAGTAGCAACGCGCAACAAAACAGTCATATTCGACAAAACAGATCGCAGAGTAGTAGCAGAAGAACTCATTATCAATTAATAGGCACAAATAAAGAGGCTGAGGTGATTCAGAAGTGGGGAATCCATTTTGATGGATCTTCTAACGGGTTACCCGTGGAAGAATTTCTATATAGAGCAAAAACGTTGACTCGAGAACATTTAGGAGGAGATTTTGAAGCTTTATGTCGGAATATACACATTGTTTTGATTGGCAAAGCTAAAGATTGGTACTGGCGATACCATAAGGGAATTGACCATCTTACCTGGTCAGAGTTTTGTTTAGCGATACGCCATCAATATAAAGACAGTCGGTCCAATTTTAAAGTAAGGGAACAAATAAGTTTAAAAAGCTCGCAAATAGAAGGACCTGGAGAAAGCTTTCGAAGGTTTTTACGAAGCAATATGTCAATTAGTGGATCGATTGCTGATCTAGCATAGATTAGAAGAAGACGAATCTAGTAGAAATTAGTACAAAAAGGTAATTTCCATTAGCTGAAAAAGAGTTCTAATAGAGATCGACTAGCTTTTCCTGATGGAAATACGGTCAATCAGTCACCTACGTCATCTGGGGGACGCCAAACCAGTAAAGCAGAGATATTATCCGGTAAGTCCTGCAGTAGAAAAATTTTTTTATACCAAGAAGTAGATAGAATGATAAGCCTAGGAGTAATAGAATCATCTCAAAGCGCTTGGAGCTCTCCAATGAGAATGGTAGTGAACCCTAATAAAGTGAGGTTATGCCTGGACGCGCGAAAGGTGAATGAAGTAACTCACAAAGATGCATACCCATTGCAAAGCATTGAGGGTATATTTGCTAGATTACCGAAAGCAAATATCATTTCAAAACTAGATTTAAAAGACGCTTATTGGCAGATATCTCTAACAGAGCAATCAAAGGCGTTAACAGCATTTACAATTCCGGGAAGGCCATTGTATCAGTTTACAGTTATGCCTTTCGGACTCTGTAATGCCGCCGCAACCATGTGTCGCCTGATGGACGAAATTATTCCACCAGAGTTACGTCATTGTGCTTTTGGTTATCTTGATGACCTTTGCATTGTAACATCAGATTTTCAGTCTCATTTAGCAGTTCTGGTAAGAATAGCAGAACAATTTCGTAAAGCCAATTTGACGCTTAACTTGGCCAAGAGCCAATTCTGTGTGACAAAAATAAATTATTTGGGCTATGTAATAGGTAGCGGAGGAATTTCCACAGATCCTGCTAAGATTTCCTGTATTTTAAATTGGCCAACGCCGAAGAGTTTGAAGCAAGTTCGTAGGTTTTTAGGAGTTTGCGGTTGGTACCGAAGGTTTATAAGAAATTTTGCAGAAATTAGCTGCCCGATTACTGATATACTGGCTACAAAAAAAAACATTTACGTGGACTTTAGAGGCACAGAAAGCAATGGATAAACTTAAATCTCTTTTAACCACGGCTCCGGTATTAGCAAATCCAAATTTCGATCAGAAATTTTTCGTGCATTGTGATGCGTGCGATAAAGGGGTTGGAGCAGTTTTGGTTCAGTTGTCCGATAATCAAGAAGAAAAACCTATAGCATACATGTCTAAGAAACTAAGCAAGGCGCAAAGAAATTATAGCGTAACAGAACGTGAATGTTTAGCGGTCATTCTAGCCATAGAAAAGTTTCGATGTTATTTGGAGTTACAGGAGTTCGAAGTTGTAACGGATCACTCCAGTTTATTATGGTTAATGAAACAACAAAACGTATCAGGTCGATTAGCCAGATGGATATTACGTTTACAAGCGTTTAAGTTTACTATTTCACACCGAAAAGGAAAAGATCATATAGTTCCAGATGCTTTGTCAAGAATTTGGGAAGCAGACATAGAATCTCTGGAAAAGATGGAACCAATAATAGATTTGGAATCATCAGCTTTTTTAGATAAGGAATATTTAGAACTCAAACAAAGGGTTTGTGAGAATTTAGAAAAATTCCCAGAGTTACAAGTGAAGGACAAATTTGTATATATTCGAACCGAACATTCATGTGGAAGCGAAGAAGATTATTCACACTGCTGGAAATTATGGGTACCGGAGAAATTAAGATTAATAGCAATAGAACAAGCTCATGATAATATGTTATCGTCACATGGAGGTGTTCAAAAAACTATAGAGCGATTAAGAAGAAATTTATTTTGGCCAGGATTATCCAAACAGGTTCGAGAATACATAAGCACTTGTGTCACCTGTAAAGAAACGAAAGCTCCCAACAAAATATTAAGACCTCCAATGGGAGTACAAAGTGTTTCAGTCAGACCGTTTCAAAAATTGTATATTGACTTACTAGGACCATACCCGCGAAGTAAATCAGGACATATTGGTTTGCTTATAGTTCTTGACCATTTTAGCAGATACCATTGGCTTTGCCCAATGAAAAAATTTACATCAAATTTGATTCAGGAATTTCTAGAAAAGCAAATCTTTCACTGTTATGGAGTACCAGAAATTATTATCAGCGACAATGGATCCCAGTTCAAGGCGGTTGCCTTTGAAGCCTTTCTATCTAAATACGCAATTAAGCATAATTTTACTGCGCTATACTCACCGCAGAGTAACGCAGCTGAAAGAGTTAATAGATTGCTCTTGTCCGCGGTGCGCTCATATTTAAAACAGGATCAACGAGAATATGATAAATATTTAACAAATATATCTTGTGCTCTTAGGTCAGCACTTCATCAGTCTCTAGGATGTTCACCATACAAGGCTCTATTTGGATTCAATATGAATATAAACTTTTGAGAAATTTACAATTGTTAGAAGAATCTATACCCTTTAGTAGAACAGATACTCTTACCTTGATTCGTAAGGATATTCTAGACAATAGTAAAAAAGCATACGAATGTAATGTAAGGCAATACAATTTAAGATCCAGTCCCGTTTCATTTAAGGTCGGCCAAGAAGTTTTTAAAAGAAATTTTAACTTGAGCAATTTTAGTCAGAACTATAATAAGAAATTAGGACCTCAGTTCTCGCAATGTCGACTTAAGAAGAAATTGGGAAGTGCGTATTGTTTATTGGAAACTTTGCAGGGGAAAGAAATTGAAACTTATCATGCGAAGGACATTCGACCTTAAAATTCCAGTTAATCTTCCTCCTGGTAGTTGTCAGAATTACCTGTGTTTGTAATGGTTGCGTGTAAATTTAAATACTAATTATCCGACGCACATTTGAGTTTATCGCAAACTATCGAGTGCGATCAAAAATATGTGGCGAATTCAT
Source organism: Drosophila insularis (assembly GCA_018903935.1). Taxonomy (NCBI): domain Eukaryota; kingdom Metazoa; phylum Arthropoda; class Insecta; order Diptera; family Drosophilidae; genus Drosophila; species Drosophila insularis. The sequence goes on from JAEIFP010001545.1 coordinate 93,443, forward strand.
AACCGTTTATAGTAATAATGCATCTCTGCAGAAGCTTTGCAGCGTAACCGCAGCTAACTTCATAAAGGGAGGGCTTTGAGAATAGAAGGGAAAGGGTATATAAGAACTTCCACCCACACTTCCACCTCTTTTCATTATTCTGGCTTAACGACGAATTGCTTTCGTTCCCCGAAGAATAAGGTGAACAGTTAAAATTTGTTTTGTGAAATTCACCAAATAAATAAATTCACTCGGGTTAAATAAAATATTCGTAGGCCCAGCAACAAGCCAAAAAGTAAAAGGCAGCTGAAATAATTAAATTTTTTGGATACCAATCTCGACATAGAGGCATAGGAGGCGTAAGCCTAACCTAAAGACCTCGTGATAAACCCTAGAACCATAGGTTATTCAGCCTCTACATTATATTCATTTCACAAGGTATGTCGACTAGAAAATTTTTTTACATTCGTCTAAAATCACATTATTCGATCTAGGAAAGACGACAATTCAACCAAACTCTAAAGAAGGAGAAAATTAATTCGCTCGTGTTAAACATCAGTCAACAGTGACGTCATAGTTTGGCCAGTTTGAATGTTAGCTGTCACAAGGCGAAAAGTTGTGTGTAAAAGGAGAGAAAATTATAAAGTGGTCATACAGAAAATTTTTGTTTGTAAATGAACATACTGAGTTACAAAAATTGTTGAAAAAAAAAAAATATTAATTTTAGTTGTCGGGGTTGTAAACGGAAAAAAAATTGTAATGGCAGAAGAAACGAAAATTTTTATTGAAATTAAAAGTGTCAATTCTATAATGGAAAGAAAGATACCCTTTTTCGTATCGTATAATTCGGTAAAACCAATCCATAAAAAGTATATTTAAAAACATCAAAAACCAACACATGATCCAGCTGCTGAAGGCCTTCATCGGTGGACTTTCCAAAATGTAAGTGTATTCTGTTTATCACTTTTACCTTTTTTACCGCTAGAGCGCATAACATATGGTGATTAAGATTAAAGTGCAAAAGAAAAAAAGGTTTGACGACCACATATACCTATGTTATGCTGCTCACTCACTATTATTGTTTTCTTTTATTTGTTTTATGCATTTTATTTGCCTTTATCACACATACAAATTACACTTACGAATGATCATGAAATTTTTGAATTAATTAAATTAAAATCATTAAAAGAAAAAAAAAAATTTTTTTTTAATAAACTTTAACATAAAAAAAAAAAAAAAAAAAAAATTAAAGAAAACAAAAATATGTAATACAATAGTTAATAATGAAGCGTAGATTTAAGTAAAGTAGTGGGAGAATTTATATACGGTGAAGAAAAAAAATGCCCTTGGCGAATGAAATTGTTTTTGAAGAATAAGCAAATAAGAAAAATGTATTTTGAATAGAAGTCTAAGTTCCCACAACATGAAATAGAATGTGCATTTGGGGTCCTTTAACATATCCGAATTTTTGTCTTTTGTTATTGGCCATGGACGGGAGGGTATAGATGCATAATGGCAGCCAACATCTAAGCCATACTAGAGCTAGACATCATATATTGGGAGGAGTCCGCGTTAGATAGCTAGTTGATTAACTTAGTGGTATTTTTTTTTGTCCTGTTATTTGCGACAATAAAAAGCCATACGTTTGTTCGTTTTTTTTTTTTTTGAGAATGCAATTCTCTCTTTTAGCTTCATTAGGGACTCTATAATAAATTATATGTAGCGAGATATTTCGAAAACTGCAGCAACAACCCATCCCACCCGGAAGAGCTACGGTTACAAATTAGGGTCCCGATCCGCTGTAAGATCTTAATATCATGGTGTCAGTTTTTTTTTGAGAGCCAACACTACCCTGCTACAGTACAATACAAAAATACGTCGTCATATGTTCATGTACGCACCTATATTCATATGTACATACAAATAATCCATTTCGGTGTTGCACATTTATTTAAACAAAAAAAAGGAAAGCAACCCAACAAGGGTATTGAATTTCCTATCATCCGATCGAGTTAGCTCATCAAGAAATTACTTAAGTGTTTTTGTGCACATATGCATGTACATATATAAAAACACTTGTCCATATGCACTGATCGTTTGTTTTTCTTTTTTTTGGTCACACATTCGGGTTACTCCTTTTTTCGCGCACAACACTCGCGGTGTGTGGAAAACGTCATTTTTTGGTTTTCCGCACAACAAAAATAAAAAAAAACAAACGAAGAAACACCAATTAATCAACAAAAAAAAGAAACATTGGCCGACAGCTGTTTCGGAGTAGTGGTGATACGTGAGTCGAGTCGTGATATCGATAGGCGGCTCGAGTGCGCCAATTTCAAATTACATTATTTCCCATTCCTTTATTTTCCTAAGTATATATCCATTCATATTTATAGATAAATACATATCTATAATACTTTTCGGCCATTATTTTGCCCATATATATATATATACGTCTATATTAATAAATACATATATATATAATTTTTCCTAGCCTTTCTTGTGCCCATATATATACATAGCCGTCCATATTTATAAATAAATATATACATATATATAATTTTTTTCCCAGCCATTATTTGCCCACACATATAGATATGTCGGATAGTGTTGGTTAAGTGACTACTAAGTCTAAGCCTACTAGTTAGTTCCAATGGATTAACAGGTGTGTCAGTTGTAGCATTGGTTGAGCATCTAAGCAACCTTAGAAACAAATGTCGAGAGCTGTCTTCAGGTCAGGTCCTTTATACAGTGGACCCACGGGCTAGTTTACAAACCCTCGGGGAACTATCCGCACAGTTCGAGAATAACAGTGAAAAAGTAAAAGTGAAACAGTCCAAAGTGAACATTACAACATGAGTGAAGTAAATAAAAGTCTTGGTGTCCCGACATCTGAAATGGGATCGGCAGCACATCCTGCATTCTTAAAGGAACAATTGCGCATAGTCCTACAGATGCAAAATCAACAACACGTGAACAGTAGCAGATACGTGGCGTCACTTTGCCAACATTTTTTCTGCTAATGCCGACGCCGTTGCTTCGAAATGGTGCATCACCGCAGACATAATATTAACGGAGCAGCCCCTTGATAGAAGCTAATTATTCATGGCGTTAAGCGAGGCTATGGAAGGCAGTGCTTCCTAGTAGCCAACCCGAATTTCATATACCGGCGTTAAGTGGCACGAGTTCAAGGAATTATTTCTTCACCGTTATAAAAGCAACGAGACGCCGTCGGCAATGTTTCTAAATTTGCTAAACAGCCGTCCAACCAATGGTGAATGCCTTTAATAGCCGTCGCACATTTGGCAAATATGGATAACCGCTTGCAACGCATTGTTTTTATATCCAAGTTAGAAACTAGAAGCGATCTACAATCTGAACTCAATGCATTCAAGTTTCAAACCTGGACACTTTGCAAATCAATGTTCAAAAAATGCATCAACAAACAAACAAGGATTGTTTCAACAGAAGACCGTGAGCCCGTAAGGTGAGGTGAGATCTACCCAATTTCATTTGACTCCGGGCCAGAATGCTCATTGTCGACGCTGGTATATACATTGCAGATTTTACGCCAGGTTACGTTAAACGAAAACTCACTTTAAATATTGTTCCACGTAGTACAAGATAAACATTTAAATAGTAACATTGTAATTGGTCGTGAAATCCCTAATCAGGGATTTGATGTTATAATACAGGTGAAATGAGGATTCGACTAATTGACCCCAACAAAACTGTGCATCGTCGGCCGTATAGGCTCAGTCCAGAAGAGAGAGAGATAGTGCGTGAGAGGTTAAGAGAGTTACTTAGATGTAACATTATCCGCCCAAGTTGTTTTCCGTATGCAAGTCCTATGTTGCTTGTAAAAAAGAAAAATGGGTCCGATCGTTTATGTATTGACTACAGAGAATTAAACTCAAATACCGTTGCTGACAAATACCCCTTGCCGCTCATTAGTGATCAGATTGATAGGTTGCGTGGTTCGTATTACTTTACTTGTTTAAATATGGATAGTGGTTTTCACCAAATTCCGATTCACCCCGATTCCGTTGAATATACTGCATTTGTGACTCCGGATGGCTAATACGAAAGGACAGTTATGCAAGCTTTAGGCAATCTTGCATATTCATATGTAATTGACTATATGGACGACATTAAGATCGTGTCGTTAACATTTGAGTTAGGGTTGGAAAGATTGAGAACAGTATTTAACGTTCTGACCAGGGCTGGATTCATCTTCAATATCTCGAAATGTTCTTTTCTGAAAAACAAGGGTACATTTTTTGGGAATCGAAGTGAAAGCAGGCGAGATTAGGCCAAACCTACAGAAGATCATTAAGTTTATTACCACCTCCGCAGACTGTTTCCAGTTTGCGACAGTTTATTGGTCTGGCTTCCTACTTTCGCAAGTTTGTACCCGATTTCGCCAAAATAATGAAGCCGCTCTATTCTCTTACGTCAGGAAAAGGAAGTTTTGTATGGGATGTTGAACTCTAGAATATTCGGGAAAAAATAGTAACTGTCCTTACAAACGAAGCTGTTTTGGTAATTTTTGACCCACAATACCCCATTGAGTTACACACTGATGCCAGTTCCTGTGGATTGGTGCAATACTCCTACACCGTATTAATGGTAGTCCTCATGTGGTGGAATATTTTAGCAAAACAACTTCGCCCACAGAGGCTAGATATCACTCATACGAGTTAGAAACATTGGCTGTGGTTGCTTCTGTAAAACACTTTCGTCATTATCTGCTTGCTTGTTTACTGCAATCGAGACTAAACAAAAATCCTATAAACTAATCTTTCCCGCAAAATCTTCCAAGCGTGAGAACCCTTAGTAGGCAAAAATCAATTAACCAATAAAAACCAAGATCCCTTATCACCAGATAAAAAGCTCCCACTACTAATATCAAAAGCTCTGTAAACCGAACCATAATTTGAACTATATGAATAATTATAAGTTAGTTATTAAGACGTTTTCTTCAAATAAAGATCAATACGTACACATTTTTTTAATTGATGAAAGAATTGGATTTATAACTGGCGCAGTCGGTAGGATAAAACAAAAATAACTTATTTCGTGCAAACTTGTGTATAAGCGACCGTTACGAATATCGAATCTAAGGTTGCCTAGTAATCAAGACCTTTTGTAACATTGAATAAGTTAAAGTGCAAAACTTGTCTCACACCACCGAATCTAAGGTTGGTCTATCGAGACTTTTTGTGCAAAAGAAAAAAAAAATCAAGTAAAGCACCTGTAAGCAATTATAAAGCCCAAAGACCTCGAAAAAAATTTTTCTGTTTTTCCTTTTATCCGCAAAAGAACCTTTTGTGCAGTCTAAAGCGTGACACCGAAACTCAAATTTTTAATCAAAATCTAATCCAAGATGACATTGGAACTATCAGAATCTTACCTGAACCAGGCACTTACCATGTTTAGGCAGTTGCCTGCTTTCAATGGTAACGCTTCGCCATTGAGCACGTTCATACGGAGAGTTGACTATATTCTACAACTCTATCCGACGAGGGACGTCCGCCAACATAGTTTGATGTACAGCACCATAGAGATGCAGCTTACTGGGGACATCACAGCGGACATCACAACTGGCTCACGCCAACAATTGAAGTGAATTACGGACCGCCCTCATTAGCGAATATAAGGTGCCTTATGAAGAATTACTATGACGGCTGTACCACACTTTTTTTGGAGGAAACTCTCGTAAGTTCATTGAAGATTTTTAACATAAGTCATTCATTATAATAAAAAAGTTAGCGTTGGAAGGTAATGCCGCCATTACTATCTTATAAACAAATGCCATGAATAACACAATCAAAGATTTCATTATCAAAAGATTACCAGACAAGCTTTATATGACGTTAGCGAAGTTTGATATTTCTACTGTGTATAATTTTAAACAAGTAGTCCAAATAGAGGGTCAATATTAAAACAGTTCCACAGAAAAGCCCAAAACTAATCATCAAAGTAATTCATGATATTCTAATTACAAATCGATCCAAAATAATGCAGGGTAAACCTATTATAGGCAAAACAATCAAAACTATAATTCAAATCATCCCAATCCACAAAAGAGCCAACAGTTTCGAGAATAATTACAACAAAGTCTAAATCGGGGCAGAATTAATTATCAGATTCAGAATCGACCTCAGAATCAAAACGCTGTGGAAAATCAAACTACTAAAAGGCAAACAGAAAGTACTAGTGGTCAGAGTAGAATGGACTGGTCCGAAAATTTTCATCAATCAGCCTCGGATCAGATAGAACAGGTGGACCAAACAGATCAACCAAGTACATCCAACCAAACGCCTATATCAAATGCTACAAATGCGTTTTAGATACAGGCTCTTTTATAAACAATATCAACGAAAACTGCTTCAATTTTCTAGAAACTTCAAAAAATTTAAGTGTTCAGGCAATAAAACAAATAATAGCGTATCTTTTGCACCCAACGGACTTTGCCCCAACCAGCAAACATTTTATTGCCATAAATTTTCATCAACATATGACATACTATTAAGCAGAAAATATCTTAAGGCATGTCAATCCGATATTATCTATGAAGAAAATAGTGTAACATTATCAAATTATAAATTCTATTTCAAATACACCAATAAAGGAGAAGAAAATAATAATTCTTCTCCAGAGTTCGAATATGAAGCATTCGCACACGAAATAATTAACAGTAATTCCGAATAAATTCAGAAGAAAAAGAAAAGTTAAAGAAAATTTTGCATGAATTTAGCGATATCCAGTATAGGAAAGGTGAAAATTTTACCTTTACCAGTACAATAAAACATAACATAACATAACAGCACCCATACAAATACCCACAAAATTTTGACGAAGAAGTCAATAAACAAATTAATGAAATCATAGAACAGGGAATCATTCAAAAATCGAAATCGACCTATTGTTCGCCAATTTGGATCGTACAGGAGTTCAGTCTAGTTATTGACTATCGTAATATAAATAAGATTAATATCGATGACAAATTTCCAATACCAGTAATGGATGAAATATTTGACAAAATTGAAAACTGTCAATATTTCACAACCATTGACCTTTTAAAATTTACATCAATAATTATCAAGGGGTTCAACAATGGTAAACAAACTGATGTCATATACACTGACTTCAGCAAAGCCTTTGATTCCGTTAATCATACCCTATTACTTTCTAAGCTGAGCCACATTGGGTTTCCACCCCTTTTCCTATCTTGGCTTAGAGAATATTTAACAAATAGAAAACAGAATGTACTTTTTAAGTCTTCTTTTTCCGTTTCCATTCCTGTGACTTCTGGTGTACCTCTATGAATGATTTGGGCGTACTTATGGACCATAACTTAAATTTTAACATCCATATTTCCACCACGGTCTCAAAGGCCATGAGTGTCCTGGGTTTCATTAAAAGATGGTCAAAACAATTCGATGACCCCTATACAACTAAAGTTCTTTTTACTTCGCTTGTCCGTCCTATATTAGAGCATGGATCTTGTATTTGGTAATTGGTGATATCGACTCGCCTGAGTTATTAGCTCAGGTAAATCTGTCGGTACCATGTAGACGGAGTAGACATCCTTTGATACCTTTATCCCTTAGTCGTTGTTCTTCTAACTATGCCATGCATGAACCTTTTAGGGACCTCTCCTCTGATTACAACCTTCTATTCCCTGTAATCGGCTCAGAGTTTTCTATTAATATACTTAAAACATCTATCCTATCCCATTTAGTTAATAGATAGCTATAGTACTATTTGTTTGTCTGTTCTTTCTATTGTGTATTTGTCCACGCGATTCGTGCCGTACGTTATACTGCTGCACCCCTCGGTTGGTCGGGTGGGAGGTGGGCAGTAATGGTGTCGTAGGGGCCACTTGAACGTACTGCGCATAGTATCGTCAACGTCCGCAATTAAAAAAACGATACCACTGGATTCAGCCCGGCCGAGCGCGTCAGACGAATGGAAGATGTTTTCAAGCTGGTACACGAGTACCAACGCAACGCCACCCAGTATCAGAAGAAATACTACTATCTGAGACGACGAGACTGGCGTGTAAGTATCGGAAGCATGGTCATGCCCAGGTAACATGTATTGTCTAATGCCAACGAAGGATTCAACGCGAAATTGGCAACTAAGTATAAAGGCTCGTATAAAAAAATCAAGTTTCTTTCCAGCAATGTTGTTAGATTACAAGAAGCCCACGGTTCTGAGCGAAGCAGCCCAGGCCTAGCGACTTGAAGATCTTCAATAGTGATGACAAGAACTCAGGTCTTCTGGTGACATCGAAGGAACTCAAGGAATGCCACGACGAGGTCACAGACGGCCACTTGGGAATCAGGAAAACCACTTTGCGAGTCGCTTTTGTGTTTTTGTTTAAATATAAATAAATCAAAACGTACAACAATACTTGCATTAGCGGTGTTGTTGTTTTTCTTCTCTCTTTTACTTTTGTGTCTTTACCGTTGTAACTAACTCTCGCAGTCTTGCGTACAAATTGTTGTTGCATGTGTTCAATTTGACGCGCTCTACGTGTTTTTTTTGTGTATTCGTGCTTATTAATTTCTTTAGTTGTGAAGGCTTACTCTGCACATTAACCCTTGTGTCAAAACTAGTCAGTATATTCTTATACACAGATTTTTTACCTTTACAATTTTTATTTTTTTATTCCTATTTTATTATAAATTTAACTTTTTGATAAAATGGTTATCTGCTCAAAAAATAATTGTATAGTTCCCACTAATGCGGTTGACTCCCATGATTATGTGCAGGTTACACAGGCAGAATCAATTCTATTGCTAAAGGTGGTGGCTTAAAATATGGATGTGATGCTTGTCGTGAGGACCAGAATGAGATACGGTCATTCATGAGGCGGACTAGAGATAGTTTTGACACTTTAAGGGCAGGTTTTAACAAACTCCAAGTGGAGTTTACTGCGGTGGAGACTCAGTTCAGAAGTCTATCGCTTATGAATGAGCCTCCAAAACGTAAAAGCACCAGTCCTTGGGGTGTTTCTGTATCTGTAGATCCGCCAGCGTCTCTTATCGTCCCCGACCGGGACGTCCACCGTCCACTCCTAATGTACAGCAATTGATATCGTTTAAAAGCCCGGTTGTGAATGCAATTAGTAAGGAATTACCGGTATCACCTGGGAATGATATCTTAAAAACGATGTCTATTATAGTGTCCTGGCAATTACCCATTCCAATGGAAATTGCCGATAGTTCTAAAAGTATCGAGGGCCCATAAACAAGTTGACTGCCGCAGTGGGTGACATGTCCAACGTTGCTGCTGGGGCTGACGCTTCTGGACCGCGGCCTCTCGTTGGCATATCATCAAAGAAACATATATTTGTTTCTAGGCTAGATGATGTAATAGCCTATATTCGGAAGAAAGTTGACGTCTCGAATATTGCGGTGGAAAAGTTTAAATTTTCTTATTCTCGGGACATTTGGTCCTTTAAAATTAGTTTTTCTGCCAATATCTTCGACATTATATGTCGAGAAGATTTTTGGCCGAAACATATAATAGTTAACGAATATACTGTAAAAAAGAAAAATCGGCAACCGATTCGCCTGCCAACAACAAAAACTAATACTATTGCTGCCACATCAGCATCTGCTGGTGTATCAAAAAACTAGCTTCGTCCCTTAACCTGGGTTACCAGAACGTTAGAGGACTGAAATCTAAACTTCCAAATCTCTATGTAGATAGTCTTTCTTTTGAACCTAACATTCTAGCCTTTACAGAGACGTGGTTAAAACCTGATATTGCCGATGCATCGGTTTTTCCACAAACTTTTCTATATTCAGACGTGATCGGATATCTCGCATAGGCGGTGGCGTTCTGATAGCTATTGATGCTGCTTTATTATCTGACATGATTCAATTTTCAAGTAACCAGGAGATTGAGTTTGTCGGTGTTAAAGTAAATTTTAAATCTTTTAATCCTTATATTACTTGTTCCTATATTCCAACCTTTTCAGACATGGTGGTATATTTAAATCATTTAGAGGCAATTCAGTTTGTCTCCTCTTTAGTTTCCAGTCAAGACATGCTCATAGTTGTAGGTGATTTTAATTTACCCGCTTTAGCATGGTCACCAACAGATGAATGTACCATGTTGCTGCTCTCTATGTCACATGACTTTATTGATGGCCATCTAGGCTTATCTTTATCCCAAGTCAATCCTGTCTTAAATTCTAATGGAAAATCGTTAGATCTTATTTTTGTATTGGATTCTTCTTATTATTTCATCCTACATTGAATTTAAAAATTGATCTACCCTTGCTTTCACCATTACTTGGTTGAAATGAGTAACCCCTAACTAGGTGCTTTCGTAAGACTGACTTGGCTGGAGCGGCTTAACAAACCTCCCTGGTTCTCTCGAGAGTTATCCAATTTCGTTCATCAGATATAAGAATTATCTTCAGCGGTGTAAGCTTTATTTTTTTTCTGACCCTAAACAATTTTATAATTTTGTTAATTCTAAACGTAAGACATCTGTGCACCCATCTTTTTTGTCTTTTCAAAATAAAAAAAGCGAGCACTGATCAGACAATTGCCGATATGTTTGCGAGTTTTTTCAAAACAACTTATTCCTTAACGGAATATCGAGAAGGTCCATATCCTTATCATTTAAAAAAGGCTAATTGCATTTTCAATCCAGTGATTGATGAAGGTTCTATTCTTAGCGAACTTAAATTAGTTAAACCTGTTTATTCTCCGGGGCCAGATGGTCTTCCTGGATGTGTACTCAGGTTCTGTGCAAACGCATTATGTAAACCCATTTTAAAATTGTTTCTATTGTCTGTCAAATCTTCTTCTTTTCCATCTATTTGGAAGGAGTCGTATATCATTCCTCTGCATAAAAATGGCAAAAAGTCCGAAGCCTTTAACTATAGGGGTATCTCAAAATTGTCCGCTATTCCGAAAGCTTTTGAGAAAATTATAACTTCTTAATTGCAACATTTTTGCAGCTCTATTATTTCGCCATCCCAACATGGGGTTGTGAAACGTAGATCTACAACCACTAACCTTTTAGAATGTACATCAAAGCCAAAGCAAAGCCTTTGATTCCGTTAATCATACCCTATTACTTTCTAAGCTGAGCCACATTGGGATTCCACCCCTTTTCCTATCTTGGGTTAGAGAATATTTAACAAATAGAAAACAGGAAGGTACTTTTTAAGTCTTCTTTTTCCGTTTCCATTCCTGTGACTTCTGGTGTACCTCAAGGTAGTCATCATGGCCTTCTGCTTTTCACACTATTCATTAACGATCTTCCATCAGTCATTGTTCATTCGCGTGTCCTTATGTATGCTGACAATATCAAGCTTTGTCTTACTTATAAAGATACAGATTCATTTAGTCGGCTATAAGCTGATCTTAAAAACTTTCAATCCTGGTGCCAGTTTAATCTACTAAATCTTAACACTACCAAATGTAAGGTAATGACTTTTTTTCGTAACTCTCCTCAACTGGTCACTTATTTTCTAAACAATAGCCCTTTAGAACGTCTAAATAATATGAATGATTTGGGCGTACTTATGGACCATAAGTTAAATTTTAACATCCATATTTCCACCACGGTCTCAAAGGCCATGAGTGTCCTGGGTTTCATTAAAAGATGGTCAAAACAATTCGATGATCCCTATACAACTAAAGTTCTTTTTACTTCGCTTGTCCGTCCTATTTTAGAGCATGGATCTTGTATTTGGTCACCTCAATATGAGTCGCACCAGATTAGACTTGAATCCGTTCAAAAACGGTTCTTGCTATTTGCTCTTCGTGGCTTAAGCTGGGATCGCAATGTCAATTTGCCTTCGTATTCTAGTAGACTTCTCTTGATTAACATTCCTTCCCTAACTAACCGTAGAATTATGCTTGGTGTTATTTTATGCACAAGTTCCTAATTGGTGATATCGACTCGCCTGAGTTATTAGCTCAGGTAAATCTGTCGGTACCATGTAGACGGAGTAGACATCCTTTGATACCTTTATCCCTTAGTCGTTGTTCTTCTAACTATGCCATGCATGAACCTTTTAGGGTCCTCTGCTCTGATTACAACCTTCTATTCCCTGTAATCGGCTCAGAGTTTTCTATTAATATACTTAAAACATCTATCCTATCCCATTTAGTTAATAGATAGCTATAGTACTATTTGTTTGTCTGTTCTTTCTATTGTGTATTTGTCCACGCGATTCATGCCGTACGTTAAACGGCTGCACCCCTCGGTTGGTCGGGTGGGAGGTGGGCAGTAATGGTGTCGTAGGGGCCACTTGAACGTACTGCGCATAGTATCGTCAACGTCCGCTATTAAAAAAAAGATACCACTGGATTCAGCCCGGCCGAGCGCGTCAGACGAATGGAAGATGTTTTCAAGCTGGTACACGAGAACCAACGCAACGCCACCCAGTATCAGAAGAAATACTACGATCTGAGACGACGAGACTGGCGTCCAAGTATCGGAAGCGAAATTGGCACCTAAGTACGTTAAATAATCAAGTTTCTTTCCAGCAATGTTGTTAGATTACAAGAAGCCCACGGTTCTGAGCGAAGCAGCGCAGGCCTAGCGACTTGAAGATCTTCAATAGTGATGACAACGAACTCCAAGAACTCAGGTCTTCTGAAGACATCGGCCTCAGTACCCCTCGTACCCAAGGGTACGCAGATGCGATGACAATGAGTGCGGTCGACTGAGTCCAGGACGCATGCTTCTTCTTCAGCCAGAAAGCTTTTCGTTTTGGACTTCACGCTGGAGAATTTTAATTCGGACGCCAACATGTCATTGTGGTCAGCAGTACGAAGACTGGCAGCACGTTCTAGTTGCTTGCCCACTCTACTCAGATTTGCGAGTATATACAACCTCAACTCATATGGGATTACCCCCTGAATTTAAGCACAATAATAATGGGAGGAAAAGCAACTAACAAGGATTTTCTTAGTTGAGTCGAGCGAAAAGAAAATAGTTCAGCACTAAGTCACTTTGTCTTTATGGCAAATGTGAGATGCAGTGTACGGAACATCAATATTCTAGAAGCCAAAGATTTGATTCCTTCTTAAATGAGGCCATTTATCCATAGAGGGTCCCAGGCCCGTATAACGTTAATGATTACAGATGGTGCTTCCAAAAAGACGTGTTTCTTGATAGTGCAGCACTAAGCGGGCGGTAAACTCCATCTGAAACTAAATATAACCATGAGACCGATAGTAAACAAGTACCATGAGGGAAAGTTGAAAGAACTCTGAATAGAGAAATATATAGTACGTGAAACTGGATTAGTATTTTAACTATTTATAATTAATTAACACAATCCCGGGGCGTTCTATATAGTTATAATGGTACTTATATTATTTGTACCTCTAACTGGAACGTACTTTGAGCATTTATGCTGTGACCCGAAAGATGGTGAACTATACTTGATCAGGTTGAAGTCAGGGGAACCCTGATGGAAGACCGAAACAGTTCTGATGTGCAAATCGATTTCCAGAATTCCACACCCGCCTTGGTAGACAATTTCAAAACTGTTAAGTATATCCTCAGCACATTCCGCAAATTGCTGTGTTTTGGAAAATGTCTGGATGTGTTCTATGCTTCGTTACGTACTCTTCATGATCCGGATCTAACTATACGCGTTACCTTGACAATGGGCAAGCTGTCGCAGTCGTTGTGCCATTTCGCCGATCATTTCCTATGGCTGGCCAGAACCGGCCTTACGATAATCGATGCTAAACGATGATCCAACATGGCCCACAAGTATTGGCTCTTCTCGATTATTATGAATTTATGCCGAGATTTCTATGAGATTGTCAGAGTCCTCGTGCATAAATAAACGATTTTAAAAAATTTGTAAAAAAAAAAAAAGAAGCCATCTATTAGCTGGTTCCTTCCGAAATTTCCTCAGGATAGTTGGTGCATTTAAATGTTATATAAACAATCTTCCGGTAAAGCTAATTAGATTAGATTAGTGGCCTTAGGGTCGAAACGATCTTAACCTATTCTCAAACTTTTTTTATTTATTTATTTTATTTACGTCAACTAACACAGCAGTCGACGAAAAAGTTTAAGCTAACAAAAAAAATATAACAATTAATTGAAGAAAATTAAGCTTAGCTACGCAACTAAACATCCCCGACCCGGTGAAGGTGTTTTATTTGCACAAAGTGCTATTTATGCCCCGATTCACAACCAATGTGGTCAGGGAAGAGTAGCAAGTAATGCAAGGTCCAAAATATATCCATCGGTTACTTTTTGGATTATTGAAAAGTATGGAGCAAAGAGAAGTGACAGAAAGATCAGAAGTGATTAGGGGAGAAAGAATGTTAAAATATTGGCAAAAGAACACGAAAAAATTCGTGAAGAGAGTAGCTAATGAGACAAAAAATAGAAATAGAGAAAGAGAATGCCAAATACGAGCCTGCGGTTGTGAAGAACTCTGTCAGAATAAGAAGAAAGGTAAAGGCTTGGGTCCCAATTAAGACCACGTAACGCGAACTTAAGGAATTGCTTCTTAATTATATTGAGAGTTCCACACTGCCGAGCAAGATTTTAGAGTAGGGCGAACTAGATATTTATGAATTGTAGATATATGAAAATTAAATGAAAGTTTTGGGTCAAAAATTACGCCTAACGAAGATACACAATCTAACAGATCAGATCAAATAGAGTAATGAGCTAGGATCGGAGACATACGACTGAATGTCATAAAAGACCACTTTGATGCATTAAGGTGTAAATTATTGGCAAATCATTTATAAACAGGGTGAATAACAGTGGGCCCAGATGACTGCCTTGGGAGACACCTGAAATAACTCGAACCGTTTCAGCTAATGAGGAATGAAATAAGATACGATTTTTAACCAAGCCAATAATTTCGGGGAATTATTGTTGATAATGTTGAGTTTCGTAAGAAGCATACAATGATCAACCGTATCCAAAGCCTTACTAAAGTAGGTATATATAACATCAGTTGGGCACTTTCTGCGGAAGCCATGGTGTACAAGGGCAGTCAATTCTAAAAGGTTGGTAAGCGAAGAAATATTGGATCTAGATAGATGTTAAAAAAAACACGTAATAATTTTCTCAAACAGCTTAGGTATTGTGAAAAGTTTGGCAATATCACGGTATTTGCCACAACACCAGATTCCATATGGAACATACACTTGAGACGGTTAGGTCAGCAATTGCGACACGCGACCTGTATGTTTCGCATAATGTACCTAATTCTTTGGTGCGGCAAAATACCATTCTCTACTTGACTGGCCAGAACTATCTTCAATTCGAAGACTGCGACGGCAAACCGACCGCAATACTATCGTCGGTTTTGGTCAATTAATTGCGGGCGCATCATAAAAGTTGGAAGTCATTTTACTTTGCGACGGTGGATGTCAGCATGGCCTTTGACTCAGTATCAAACCAGGCCACTATTAACACGTCAAAGACTTACGGTGGTCCAGAAAATTTTGTCAGCTATATAGCAAACAATACAAGGGCGGCGGCACCTCCCTTAATGGGCCAGGATGAAGATCAGAGGTTTTCATACCAGCGAGAGGCGTCAAGCTCGGCGATCCTCTGTCTCCCCTGCTTTTTAACCCTATCACCGATAGGATACTTAGGTAAATCCCAAAGATAATGGTGTCAAAGACAGAAATACCATGTATTTCTTTAAAATAAAGTAGAGTATGGAGTCCATTACTGCACAATGAACAGACCATTTCATTAGGACCATTTCATTATGCAAAGATGTTCTTTTTTGGCTGTTTCACACCTTTACAGAGGTGTCAAAAACTTATAGCACTTATATGCCTTATGCCCGGCATCTTTGCAAATCGGACAGCTATCTTCAAATGACACATATGAAACAACTTGCTGCGGTTTTTACAATTCTTTCCTCATTTCATTTAGCGATCAATATCTTTACTCCAAGAATTCCATTATATCAGATAGCATTATATGAGATGCACTAACTCATTTATTATGCCAGTAACTCCCTCTATACTTTTTGGGGATTCATTATTGAACATCGTTAAATCAACGATCCGATTTAATTGCTCGGAGAGTACCCTCTGATTATTTTCATACCGCTTGAACCTGACAATAGATGAGCTACTCCCTCACTTCCTCTTTAAAGCGGATTTTAAATAATTGAACTTAAGAGTAGGACTCAGATCCTCTCTTTTTTCAATGAATTCCATAAACAGATCCCATTCTCTACGCTCTCGCCTCTCACATTTCATTACATATAAGTGCAACTGTGTAAGCTTGGCACATCTGTAACGTCTCTCTCCGTTGCTATCTTGAAAACTCTCCAACATCGTTGAATCTGCTTCAATATCTTCTGAATTACCAGTGCCCTTCCAGCTTGACTCTCCTTTGGCTATTAATCTGGTTGCTATTTTTATATCTTCCTCATATTTTCCATCTGTAAAATAGTGGTGGTCGGTTACTCCATTCTGTAGCATTTGGCAATGGTAACTAATCCATTGCTTTTGTATCCCACTCTCGTTAAGAATCTTGCTAGTTAACTTACTAGCATCTAACTCATATAACTTCCATAACTTTTTATGCAACTCGTTGCTTCGCTATCAATTTTTCAGTCTTATTAGGGAACATTTTCATCCTATGCGTATATATTAGGATATCGATATATAAATTAACACTTTCCTTGTTCTCCGTAGGAAAAAAATAAAATTTATTTAAAAATCTTTATTAGTTTTACGTTCACAAATCTTTTAATTTACTGGAAGACTTTAAGACAACTACTATGAACAAGGATCGCGGAGCTCCAACGAAGTTACAAGTTGCACTCAGGTTGAAGACTGAATTTGGGTTGATCGATTATGTTTGGATGAAGCCTCTGGTATTGGGCGTCGTTGGTGACAGCGACGTCTGCTGAGTCCAAAAGTCCAACACTGGCGTGGGATCTGTTTATCGATGAATTGATTTAGGCGACTTGAAGTCTGGTGTACCGAACTTGATCTGTTTATTGCCGAATTGTAGAATTGGGCGACTTGCTGTCTGATGTACTGAACACGACACCATTCCCATAGGAATGTTTAGTCTGGTAGTTATTGTTTGTCCCGATGCCCATTATGACGAGTCTTGACTATTGTAAGATGAGTGTGGGCGCGGTCATAAAAGATTTATAGGTTTATAGCACGCCTGGTCTTAACTCCTCCTCTCTTAAATGCGGGCGTCCTCGGTCGCTACCACATACTGTACGGGTGTGATCGGCATGACCATTGGTGGATTGCTTTCTGTTGGTCTGTGGATGCATCGCTTCTTGATGACCCAGTAGATTATTGCTGTAATACTCAGGAGTGCTAAAATGATCCAGTAGGATGATGAAATGATTATGTTATTAGTTTGAATTTTTTCCAAGTTATCTGTATTGTTCAGATGTAGCTCTTTAATCATTTCCAATGATAAGATCTCGCTTTGGTGTTTTTTATCTGATATGAGTTGTAGTAGTGGCGGCTGGACTTCGACTTCACGTTTGGTCTTCATGATGTACCACGTATCGTCTATATTGATGGTTGCGTTTTGCGACTGGATTACGAAGGTTCCATTCAACGTAAGATTTTCTCCATCAATGTTGAGGGTTTCTTTAAATTGGTTTAGCAAAAGTGTGCCACCTCTGAATGCGTTTTAACATGTTGATTGTTTGTAGTTTGGCAATTTGGTTTTTTCCTGTAGAAATACGCTCCTATACATTTGCTATTCTTTAAGTCAATTAAAACTTCCAGTCTACATAGTATCTTATCATTTAGATTTTTACATTTTTTCTTATTAGCTAACCCGAAGTGTTATTTATTACATTTCAGTATATGTCCATAATCTATTTTTATACCATACACCCATAGGGTGAAATGGTATATTAAAGTCGCTAAAATGTATGTAACAGGCAGAAGGAAGCTTTTCCGACCCCATAAAGTATATATATTCTTGATCAGCATCAACAGCCGAGACGATCTAGCCATGTCCGTCTGTCCGTCCGTCCGTCCGTCCGTCCGTCCGTCCGTCCGTCCGTCCGTCTGTATGAACACCTAGATCTCGGAGACTAAAAGAGCTAGAGCCACCAAATTTGGTATGTAGACTCGTGTCATATGTACGCTTATCGAGTTTGTTTCAAATTTTTGCCACGCCCCCTACCGCCCCCGCAAATGATATAAAACCGATTTTCTCAAACACTATAGCAACTAGAGACACAAAATTTGGTATGTATATTTGCTAAGTAAATGCGCACATTTTATATTTGTAAAATTTTTGCCACGCCCCCTACCGACCCCGCAAATGATATAAAACCGATTTTCTCAAACACTATAGCAACTAGAGACAAAAATTTGGTATGTATATTTGCTAAGTAAATGCGCACATTTTTGATGTGTAAAAATTTTGCCACGCCCCCTACCGCCCCCGCAAATTACATAAAACCGATTTTCTTAAACACCATAGCAACTAGAGACACAAAATTTGGTATGTATATTTGCTTAGTAAACGCGCACATTTTGTATTTATAAAAATTTTGCCACGCCCCCTACCGCCCCCCCGCAAATCAAATAAAACCGATTTTCTCAAAAACTATTCTAGCTAGAGACACAAAATTTGGTATGAATATTTGATTAGTAATTGCGCACAGTTCTGATGTGTAAAGATTTTGCCACGCCTCTTTCCGCCCCCGTAATTTGAAAAAATTCGATTATCTCCCGTAATTTTCAACCTTGTGCAATCAAATTTAGCGCACTTAAATTTGATACTAATATCAAGCAAAATACCAAATTTGATCAAAATCGGAATAAAAATAGCCAAGTTATGCATATAAACGTTTTTCCATATGGCCGGAGTTGGCCGTTGGCTGGTGGGGGCGCTAGGGTGCTCGTATGCTTGAGTGAGCGAAATACTAAGATATGCTTGTAAAAAGCATGGAAACCGATTTTTTTAAAAATACGAAAATGCATTGGTTATTATAAATTTAAAATATTTGTTTTACTGGTGTATGGTATATCCAAGTCGGCGAGACGACTTACTTACTTCATTTCTATTGTTTTTTCATTTTTTATAGGTAGTGCAATAATTTTTTTTACATTGTTCTCTTATTACCCTAGGAATACTAACAATATAAGGAAGCCTCTCTTTCCCTTGTGAAAACTTCTATTTTAGCACATTTAGCTCGTAACTAGCTGTAGTTAATCATATTTTTAATTGTTTGTCCGTTTTATTTGTATTTGTCCACGCGATCGTGCCGTCTGATATGCGGCTGCGCCCCACGGTCGGTCGGGCGGGAGGTGGACAGCGCTCTGCTTGGGCTCGCGCGAAACAGGCTATGTCCTGGTGTCGTATGGGCCACTTGAACGTACTTCGCATTGTACGCGTCAACGTCCAGACAATAAAAAAAAAAAAAAAAAAAAAAGAAGGGCTCTGCCATCAGATTCAATGCTTACTTCGGCAAATTCTATTAGCTCTTCAATATTTACAAATGTTAGGCTTTCTTCAGCAATTGATAGTATACTTTTAGGAACAGATTATACGTAATTAGAACTTAAGCATAATGTTTAGCTTTAAGTACCGTTAAGGACACTAGCCATAAGACCAATGTAAATGTTCTCCTATAAATACCGGGCTTGCGGCCCCAATAAAGCACTTGAAGTCAAACCTTGCCTTCGCCTATTTCATGGCGATCCTGCCTAACATTGGCAATAAATAAAAAGGCAATAATAATAATAAAAAAAAAAAAAAAAATTTCTTGCCATAAAAAAAAAAGGGCAAAGTGAAAAAAAAATCAGGGCAGACCACAGTAACAAATGCCAAAGGATATAAAGGAAGCGCTCCAGAAGGCATTGGAGGAGTTCCCACTGGACGGCCCACGGCCGCTAAGCATAGAAGAGTACCGGGCCAGGCAACCAGCAGCAAGAGCAGAGCTTGCTAGAAGGAGGAGAGAAGAGGACGCACTGACGGCCATCCCCCTGGTTTTAAGTCCGGTTCCGGAAACAGCGGGCGGCCCTACTGGCCCAAATCAACAACGATCCGCCACCACCATGGGCGGAAGCATGCAAGCTGTGGAATAAAATAGATGAGCTGGAAAAAGTGCACCAGAGGACCAAACAGGCGAGACAAGCAACAGCAGCAGATGCAGAAACAACAACAAAAATTTAACAAAAAACAAAAAGTGTGCTATCATATGTAGGCACCTTTGTGGCAAGAGGCGATTTTTGCGCTGCCACTATAAATAATTAATTAATTAAATAATTACTAACAAAATAGAGAAAAAATAAAATGAAAAAAAAAACTAATATATTGTCCGAAAAATTTTTCTTGAATAAGTCTATCATTGCCAAAAATACCCTAGAAAAAAAAAAAGAAAAAAGAGAAAATACATATATACACATATATACATATACATATGCATATATACATAATTGAAAAAAAAAAACATATATTTATACAATTAAAAATTAAATTCCAATCAGCCGCGAATACCCCAACATACCCTAACAAAGAACACATGTCAACCATGTGCACTCAAAATTGCACAAACAACATAAGCACAGTTGTAAAGCTCGCCACGATCAGCTTCTAAAAAAAAAAAGGTCAAGTAAATTTCACAAAGCTTGCAAGCACACATAAAGCTTTCTGATCGCAGCAAGCCCTACAAGATCAAAACTGCCCAATAACGAAATCTAAATACCCTATAAGAAAAATTACAAAATTTTTTTGTGGAAATAATTAAATATTAGAAAATAGAATTTTAAACAATTTGAAAAAAAAATTAACAAAGAAAAAAAAAAGAAGAATCAGAAAATGAAATATTAAGAGAACAAAATTATTTAAAGGGAATTAAGATAAAATAAAACCAACAGTAACAAAATTTCAATGGACCAGAACCTATGTTCTATAAATATTGAAAGAAAAATTTCAGAAAGCATACAAGTGCCTAAATAAAACAATTTATAAGCACCTTGAAACTATCTTCGACAGTTACAATAGAATAAAGAGTAGCAGTACAGACATATGCAATGAATCAAGCAGTAAAAGCTTTACTGAGCTAATATACAGTTTAAATAAACAACTAATAAGTATAGCAACAAAACATAATATAAAATTCACAATACCGGTAGATGCGAATCTAGAAGCAACTTTTGAACCTCTAGTAGCAAAAGACACAGAAGAACCAGCTGTAAAAGATAACCCAGGAGACATTCAATATATATCAGGTGTAAAAGATAACCCAGAAAACATTCAATATAATACAAAACCAAATATGGTGCAAACAAAGATTGAATTTCTTAATACAGCTTCTAAGCTGATTCAGGAGTATGATGGTGGAGTAGAAACAATTCAAAGTTTCATAGATTCACTGGAATTAATCAATGAAATAAAAGCAGAACATGAAGAAACAGCTATTAAAGTCATAAAAACGAAACTAAAAGGGGACGTTAGACTACTAGTTACTAATGAAAACACTATAAATGGTATAATCCAAACATTAAAGAAAGAAATTAAGGGTGAAACAGTTCAGGTAGCAGAGGCAAGATTAATGAATTTAAAACAAAATGGCAATAACGCAAGTTTATTCATGTCAGAAATAGAAAATCTTACTAAATCATTGAAACGCGCATTCATAACAGACAACGTAAACCCTGAAACAGCAAAGAAATATGCAACTCAAACAGCAGTGAAATCAATCATAAAGAACTGCGATAACGAAAAGGTCAGAACAATAATAGAAGCAGGCAATTTTACTGAAATGAATGATGTTATAGCTAAATTTGTAAATACATCTACAAATATAGAACAAGATCACAGCGTGTTTTATACCAAAAGAAACAATTACACAAATAGGAACTCGTACAATAATAATAGAAATTATAATAATAATTACCAAAATAGAAACCCAAATGATAATACTAACTATAACAATACTAGGAATTACAATAACTATAGTAATAATTATAATCGAAGAAATTATAACAATAGAAATACCAAAACTAATTATCCTCCTAACACACAACAAAATAATAATGTCAGATTTACAAATGTAGAAGAAAATTCGGAAAACTCCGAAAGTCCTCTGGTGTAAAAAATCGAACAAATAAAATATATAATTTAAATTGCAACCTTAATATCTACATAACATTAAACTTTGACGATGTAGGGACAATAAAATTACTATTAGACACAGGAGCTGATGTATCACTAATAAAACAAGAAATATTAAGAAAAGACAATACAGTTAACATACAAAGACGGACAAAACTTAGTGGAATAGGCAAAGACGTCCTATTTACAATAGGCGAAACCAAACTAAAGATCAGCAACCTCTCAACGGTACACACCTTCCAAGTAATAGAAAATGATTTCCTCATCCCATGTGACGGAATCTTGGGGCTTGACTTTATAAAAAAATTCAATTGCACACTCAATTATTCCACCAACAAATTGATAATAGATATAAAATTATAATCAATATAGGGATCAGTCAAAACACACATGTATTTCATATCCCACGTAGAACAGAAAAAATTGTACGCATTACAATATCCTCAAACAATGATAACATCTTTATCCCTAATCAAGAATTACACCCGGGGGTATTCGTCGCAAACACTATTGCTTCTAAGACTAACCCATATGTGCGCATATTAAATACTAACAACACAGACGTGAAAATTACAAATATAAACCTATTAAATGAAAAACTGTCCGATTATGAAATCTTAAAAATAGACAAACAACATGATTCAAAACATAAATCCATAATAATGAACAAGCTAGCACCCCATTTTCCCGACTTCGTGAAAGAACCTCTACATAAATTATGCTCAGAATTTGATGATATATACGCAATAGAATCTGAACAAATATCGTCCAACAATTTCTATAAGCAAAAATTAAGACTCAAAGACACAACACCAGTCTACACCAAAAACTACAGGATAGCACACAGTCAAAAAAACGAAATCAATAAACAAGTGGACAAATTAATCAATGATGATATTATTGAACCATCAATGTCTGAGTTCAATAGTCCGATTTTATTGGTTCCTAAAAAGTCGCTACCTGGCAGCAAGGAAAAACGGTGGAGATTGGTAGTTGATTAAAGAAAAATTAACAAACAATTAGTAGCGGATACATTCCCACTACCCAGAATGGACGATATCCAGCTGGGACGCGCTAAATACTTCTCTTGTTTAGACTTAATGTCAGGATTTCATCAAGTAAAATTAGAAGAAAAATCTCGGGACATAACATCATTTTCCACAGATAAGGGCTCATTCAGATTCAAGCGATTACCATACGGATTAAAAATTGCACCAAACTCGTTTCAAAGAATGATGTCCCTTGCATTCACGGGTCTATCACCATCCCAAACATTCCTTTATATGGATGATCTAATTGTAATTGGGTGCTCTGAAAGTCACATGATCAGAAACTTAAGGGATGTTTTTGAAACCTGCCGAAAATATAACTTAAAATTGCACTCAGACAAATGCTCTTTCTTCAGACATGAAGTTACTTTTCTAGGACACAAATGCACAAATAAAGGAATTTTACCAGACGAAAGCAAGTTCAAAACGATTCAAGATTACCTGACTCCCAAGAATGGCGACGAAGCCAAAAGATTTGTAGCATTCTGTAATTACTACCGTAGATTCATTCCAAACTTTGCATACCATGCACAATTTATCAATAGATTATCTAGGAAAAATGTAGAATTTAACTGGGATGCAAACTGTCAAGCAGCTTTTGAATACCTAAAAAACAAATTATTAAGCCCACAAATACTCCAATATCCAGATTTTAATAAAAAATTCTGTATCACAACTGATGCAAGCAAGATTGCGAATGCATGTGGAGCCGTCCTCAGCCAAGAATTTGATGGACTCCAATTACCCGTATCATATGCATCTAAGGCATTTACAAAAGGCGAAAGCAATAAGTCAACAATCGAGCAAGAATTAACAGCAATACATTGGGCAATTCAATATTTCAAACCATACATATACGGAAAAAAATTCCTAATCAGAACTGACCATCAGCCATTAACATACCTATTTTCTCTAAAAAACCCATCGTCAAAGCTTACTAGAATAAGGCTAGATTTAGAAGAGTTCGATTTTACTATAGAATACATCAGGGGACAAGAAAATTTCGCAGCGGATGCTCTCTCAAGAATTGAATTTGAAAATATAAAAAACATAGAAACTAATAAAATACTTAAAGTAGCAACAAGATCAGAAACAAAAAAATTAATACATAAGGAAAACAAATTTAACAATAACATAATAGAAACACCAAGAATATATAAAATAATAAATCCTAACGAAGCCAAAAAAAAAACGCGCAAATTAAATTCAAAAAACGCAAATGTTTTATTACCAAAAATAAAGAAAAATTACTCTCCTTCAACATAGGCGATTTGATCATTAGTGGAAGAATAGATCTAGATCGATTCCTTTCAAGGCTTGAAAAAGAAGCCGGTGCTCAAAAAATCTATAAACTGAAGATAGACATGTCAGAAAAACTATTTAGGTCACTTACACCTAATAAACTTAAACAAAAAGGAAGACACATTAAAACATTTAGAAATAGCAGTTCTACCTCAAGTAAAAGTAATAACAAATAAAGAAGAAATAAGAAATACATTAAATAAATATCATAATGACCCAATAGAGGGAGGTCACTGCGGGGTAAACAGAACACTAGGAAAAATAAAAAGAGATTTCTTTTGGAAAAATATGTCTCGGGATGTTGCAACATACATCAAAAATTGCGAAAAGTGCAAACTAGCCAAAGTAACCAGACACAACCACTCC
Source organism: Drosophila insularis (assembly GCA_018903935.1). Classification (NCBI taxonomy): domain Eukaryota; kingdom Metazoa; phylum Arthropoda; class Insecta; order Diptera; family Drosophilidae; genus Drosophila; species Drosophila insularis. The sequence continues at coordinate 118,246 of JAEIFP010001545.1, forward strand.
CCATTGGTCATAACACCAACCCCTGCAACCACTTTTGACACAATAATAATAGATACAATTGGACCATTACCAAAAACAATGAACGGTAATGAATACGCAGTTACTATTATCTGCGATCTGTCCAAATATCTCATATCAATACCAATACCAAACAAAAGTGCAAAAGCGGTTGCAAAGGCAATATTTGAAAAATTCATTTTAATTTACGGTTCAGTGAAAACAATTCTAACAGACATGGGAACAGAATATATGAATTCAATACTAATAGAACTTTGCAAAAATTTTAACATAAATAAAATTAACTCCACGGCGCACCATCATCAAACTCTTGGAACAGTAGAAAGAAGCCATAGAACTTTCAATGAGTACATCAGGTCATATATATCCATAAAAAAAGACGATTGGGATGAATATCTAGCATACTTCACATATTGCTTTAACACCACTCCACCACTTTTGAACTAGTCTTTGCAAAACATCCTAAAACTGTCCCATTCTCGTCTGAAACGGTAGAACCCATTTACAACATTGATGATTTGAATAAAGAAATAAAATTTAAATTACAAATAGCACAAAATAGAGCGAAACTGCTTATCGAAAAATTTAAAGCATTACAAAAAGGAACATATGATAAAAACACAAAAAAAGTATCGCTAACTGAAAGACAAGAAATACTTTTAAAAAATGATACAGGACATAAATTAGATAACAAATACACAGGCAAATATACAATACAGAGCATAGGTCCTAACAATAATATAGTAATAGCAGATGATAAAAACAAAAAGCAAACAGTACATTTAGATAGAATAAAAATAATATAAACAGGATATGAGAAAAATATAAATTTTTCTTTTTGAAAAAAGGAGGTGTAGTATACTTTTAGGAATAGCACATAGGCCACATACTTTTAGGAACAGATTATACGTAATTAGAACTTAAGCATAATAAGCATAATAACAGATTATACGTAATTAGAACTTAAGCATAATGTTTAGCTTTAAGTACCGTTAAGGACACTAGCCATAAGACCAATGTAAATGTTCTCCTGTAAATACCGGGCTTGCGGCCCCAACAAAGCACTTGAAGTCAAACCTTGCCTTCGCCTATTTCAATTTATTTCTGCTGGTGATAGAATTAAAGAATTTATGGTATTGGCCTTGGCCCAATCTATTGCATAAATGACTTTAGTAATTTCTTCTCTTAATAAGCTTAATTTGTATTTTGACATTTCTAGTAACAAAGAGTTAGTTATTTTGACCAAAACATTTATCTTATTTTCTACTAGGTTATTTATTATTACTTGTTTGTTATTATTCTTTAGCTGTTCATTGATTTTATCGATTACAATCTTGTGATCTTGGTGATCTGGGGTACCCACGAGCCACTTCCACGCTGTTCCAAGTATATCGAGAGAGCGTTTTGCTCTGAATCTCATTGGCTTTAGTCTTTCAATTTCATTCTCGATTCGAGTTATTTCGTAAATTAAAAAAGGGTAGTACGGATTTTTTTTTTTTTTTTTTTTGTACAACCTCCTTCAATACTGACAATGCCTGTTGATACTTTTCTATTTCTACCACGTGGATGATCTTAAAGGTACCATTCTGCCTTGCTGCTATTCCTGTTTCCAACATTACCACACTAGATTTTGAGTAATCCAAGATAGTCGTGTGTCCCCTGCAGGCTGGTAACAAGAATAACCTGTCGAAAAAGGATGTTGATCAGTATTTTAGCTGATTCTTATGCACTATCCTGCCTGACATGGTTTTAACCTTTGTATTCAAATCTTCAGCTACTTTTTCTTTTTTATATCTTGGAGTTAGCTTAGAACCTAACCTTCTGTTGATCTTAACATATATTGTGTCACCTGGATCGTAGATTTTTATAGGTTCTTTTTTCCTGTTGTGATATTGTAAATCGGAATCCTGCTTATCGGAAATTTTCCTTGAAATTTTTTCCCTTTCGAGTACTAATTTTTCTGGTGAGTGTGCTAAGTGTACCGCAAAGAATGCTTCTATTGGTTTTCTATTAGTGGTGCTATGGATCCTTCTATTATACTCATCTACGGCTCTGAATATTAGGTCTTCGAATTCCAACTCAGGATGCTCAACCTTTAAACATCTCATAACTTCTGTGAATGTCGAATGGAATCTTTCTACTTGGCCATTGCTAGACGATGTATATGGTGGGGTTGTATGGACATTTATGCCTAGCTGATTATTCAAAAAAAATTTTATTGACGCGGAATTCAGGGTTTTTTCATTATCCATGACTACCATTTTGGTCACGCCGAAAGCTACTAATAACTCGCGTAGTGGTACCTTTAAATGTTCCGCTGCTTTTAAATTTACTAGTTTTATTTGCACATACTTTGAGAACTTGTCTATTGCTGTAAGGATAATTTTGATTTGTTGAATACAAATCTATGTGTATGATTTCTCCTGGATAACTAGGAATGGATGACGGTTGAATTTCTTGATTTCGGGTTTGTCTTTGGTATTTGGAAAGTTTGCATGTTTGACAGGCTTTTACTACTGCTTCTATTTTCTTTTTCATACCGGGGAAAAAAAATTTCGATATAATTTGCTTTTTGTTCTCCAATGCGTTTCTATGGGCTCTAACATGTTCTTTTGCTATGATTTGATAAAAATACCATTTACCATTCTAGGATCCATTTTTGCTTTTAAAATTGTTACAAGATCACTCTCTGCATAATTTCTCCTTACTACTGTATGTCTATGGTATGTAGGGAACGGTAATTCGAATGTCGTTGATTCGTTATCGCCAGTGAGAATTATGAATTGGTTTTTAAAGACGTTAATGGGAATGTCCATTGTTGGTATAAGTTCATGACCTGAGCTCTCATCGCTATGCACAGTGGCTGCTGACGTGCTGCTAGCATTTATGCTAGTAGGATTTCTAGAAAGTGCGTCTGCTACTACATATGAGCTACCCGGTTTATACTTCAACTCATAATTGTACTCCTCCAGGTAACTTTTCCACTTTTTCAACTTTGCATTGTTGTTTTTTGGGCTAAGTGCATAGTGTTATGTGCGCATTAAGTTCTTTTAATAAATCCGTTTTAGTTAAATGAAACGCAACTGTTCTGTTCGATCGGTGATCCCGAATGTCTGGACAGTTTATTCATATTTTAGTCTTAGCCTATACATCTTATATGTATTGAATACACTCTGCCGCTTAGGGCGCTGGCAGAGAGAGAGTGTGTTGCAGTATATATGTTTGTACGTATTAGCATATATGTACTGAGGGTACATAGTCAAAAGTGCTTACGCTAGCGATCCCACGCTCAGCGGCCAGTCCGCATAATATTACTATTATGAACATAGCAACAAAGTGTTGGTATGTTACTCTTACTTTAATGTTGAGCATATGACCACTTGTTATATTGTATACTCTACAATACTGTGGGCATATGCTCATTTGGCATACAACATACAACACCTCCCTTTTTAAAAGAATAACGTAATATTATGTAGTTATTTATTTGTTTTTCTTAAATACTATGTTGTATATTTTTAATTTTTTTTTTTTTTTTTTTTATCAATAAAAATGTTTTTTGTAAATTAGAAATAATTATATTAATTTTTTTTTTTTTTTAAATTAATAATTTTTTTTTTAAATTTTATTTTTCAATATATATATATATATATATATTCTCATCTTTTTTCTTTATTTATTTATCTTTTTTAGTCTATCTTTATGAACTTTTTGTTCCTTATTTTTCTTATTTCTTATAATTATATTGTTATTCTTTTCTATATTAATGACCTCAAATGGTCCTATATAAGAAGATTCTAATTTGTGACCTGTTTCGTTTTTCAAATAAACTTGGTCTTCTATTTCTAGTTTAAAATCTAATACTTTCTTATCGTTTATTTCTTTCTGTTTAATTTTATTTTTTTCTAAAAGTATTCGAGCTCTCTTATACGCGTTTTCTAGTCTAAATTTAACTTCCTTAGAATAATCTTCTATATTATATATACATAGGTTCTATTTTATCTACGCTATTAAATTGAATTGGTAAGTTATTCTGTCTTCCAAATACTAGTTCATATGGACAATAATTATGAGTTACAGATGGTGTTGTGTTAAAACAATACACGAAATACTGTAACCATACGTCCCAATCAGTTTTATCTACTGAAATTTATGAACGAATGTACTCTTTGAATGTCCTATGACTTCTTTCAACGGTACCTAATGTCTGGTGGTGGTGTGCTGTAGATGTTATGTTATCTATTTTTAGATATTTGCACAAGTCAGTTATAATGGAATTTTTGTATTCTGTTCCCATGTCCGTAATGAACGTCTTCATTGGACCGTACTTCAGAATAAAAGATTCGAATATGGCTTTTGCGACAGTTGTTGCACTTTTATTTGCAATAGGAATTGCTACTAAATACTTTGTCAAATCACATATTAAAGTGATTGCGTATTCATTCCCATTTGCCGAACGTGGTAGTGGACCAATTGTGTCTACTATCACTCTGTCGAAAGCATATTGTGGAGTTTCTGTAATTATCATAGGTGATCTCGTGTGTTTCGTCGTTTTCGACGTCAGGCATTTTGGACATTTATTAATGTACTCTTTTACATGTTTTGTCATGTTTTTCCAATAATATTGTCTTTTTATTTTTGTTATCGTTTTATTTATGCCTGTGTGACCTTGAATTGGATCGTCATGAAATGTAGACAATATAACTTCTTTTTCTTTTTCATTGTATATTTGGGTCACCGGCTTGAGTAGCGCTACTCTTAATGATTTTAAATTCTTGTTGCCCATATGTTTGAAAGTATCTATCGAAATTGATTCAAAGATCTTTTCGCTCGGTGCCACTTTTAGTTGGCTGATATTATATACACCGGCTTGCCATTCAAGCCTTTGGAAAAACTGACCTAAGTCTAGAATTCCATTGGAGTATAAATCGCTAACATTTATTCTCGCTATAACTTTTTTTCCATGTTTCAATAAACATGTCGAATTTGTCATTCGCAAGGTCACTACTTTTCGTACCTCGTCATTTGTTATGACTTCGTATACGATGGGCTTGGAAGCTTTTTCAAGACTTTGCCTTGGCAATAGTTCTTGTTTGTTTTCTGCGCAGAAATTTTGTTGTCTACTTTGATGCCTGGTAGTGACTTTCAGGACTTTTTTATTCATATCAATTAAATCAGTTATTGTAATTCTGGACAGAGCGTCTGCCACGAAATTATCTTTTCCTCTCAGATATTCGAGTCGCATGCGAGTTAATTTTGAATTTGGGTTTATCATCGTGAATAAATATGTTAAGGGGCGATGATCAGTTTTTACTGTGAAATGTTTGCCATATATATATGGTCTGAAATGTGTAATTGCCCAATGTATTGCTGCTAGCTCTTGTTCAGTTGTACTTTTATTGCTTTCACCTTTAGTGAATGCTCTTGATGCATATGCAACTGGGAGTTGGAGTCCATTATAGTTTTGAGTTAAAACTGCTCCACATGCTTGCTTGCTTGCATCTGTGATTATACAAAATTCTTTGCTAAAATCTGGGTACTGTAACAAGGTTGGTTTAACAAGTTGTGTTTTTAAATACTGGAATGCCTTTTCACATTCCGCTGTCCATTCGAATGGGACATTCTTTTTGCATAATCTTGTTATATGCCGTGAGTATTCGGCGAAGTTTTTTATGAAACGTCTATAATAATTGCAAAATGCAACGAATCTTCTAGCACTGTCTGCGTCCGTAGGGACTGGATAGTTATTAATAACATCGAATTTTTTATCATCTGGTAAGATTCCTTTGTCGGTGCATCTGTGACCTAAAAATGTCACCTCATGCATGAAAAATGAACATTTTTCTGGATGTAATTTCAAATTGTGTTTTCTACAAAGTGTAAAAACATCTGTTAGGTTTTTAAGCATGTGTTGTTCAGAACAACCAATAACGATTAAATCATCCATATAAAGGAATGCTTGTGAAGGCTCTAAACCCGAGAATGCTATTGTCATCATTCTCTGAAATGAATTAGGTGCTATTTTTAAACCAAATGGTAATCTCGTGAAGCGATATGAACCATTGTTTGTTGAAAAAGACGTTATGTTCCTTGAGCTTTCCTCAAGTTCAATTTGGTGGAAACCTGACATTAAGTTAAGGCATGAAAAATATTTAGCTCTACCCAGTTGATCAAGAATATCGTCAATTCTGGGGAGTGGAAATTTATCTGATAGCAGTTTTTTGTTTATTTGGCGATAGTCAATTACTAATCGCCATTTTTTCTCTTTAGAGTCCGGAAGAGATTTCTTTGGGACCAATAAGAGTGGGCTATTGTAAGGTGAAATCGATGGTTCAACAATATTTTGTTCAATTAACTTTCCTACTTGTTTTTTAATTTCTTCGGTTTGGCTATGCGGACATCGATAGTTTTTTACATATACTGGCTCTTCGTCCTTAAGACTCAATTTTTGTTTATAAAAGTTGTTGGTTGTGATTGGTTCGGTTTCAAGTCCGAACACATCACTATACTCGGTGCATATTTCCATAAGTTGCTTTTTGAACATGATTGGAAAATTTTTCTTTAGTTTACTAAGAACAGACTCTGTTCTATTGTCATTTGAAGTTTGAACCACATCGTATTTTGAGAGCGGTTCGAATTTTATTTTATTAATGCCTACTAGTTGGCATTTATCTGTGGTATTTAAAAATCGGACAAAAGTATTTTTGGTTTGGGCAATAGTGTTTGCAATATAAACACCATGCTTAATTTCTTGATTTGGGATGAAAATGCTTTCTTCTTCTGAAGACAAATCTATTTTGCGTATCACTTGGGATCTCGCTGGCAGAAGTGTTGAATTATTACCAGAACTAAATGTTATCGGTACATTAATGGGATACGTTAGGTTTGGAGGTCTGATTATAAACCAATCCTCTGAATTATTATAATCTAATTGGCAATTAAAAGTCTTTATAAAAAATCTTGCAAAATCTGAATGTAGTAAATGAAATTTATATGGAATAATGTATTTCCCTGTTTGTAATTCAATTGAGGCTAGTCCTTTGGAGTTAATTACTCCTTCACCTATGCCTCGAATGTCTATGATTTTATTGAATTGTATGTCATGAAAGACATCGGAATTTTCTTTTATAATTGAAATATCTGCACCTGTATCAATTAGGAATGTAATGATTTTATTTGTTTGAACATTTGTAAATGATACAAAATTATTGAGACTTAAGTTTACAGTATATATTTTACTTTTTAATTTCGAGTATCTGGAGGTGTCTGCGAGTTTCCCGTACCATCTTGGGCTACTCGTACATTATTGTTTTCGGTATTGTTATTGTATCTGTTTTGGCTGTTACCTCGGTAGAAATTATTTCTACCTCGGCCATTACCTCGACCACCTCTATTGTTGTTTCTGTTATTGTAATAGTTGGAGTTGTAGTTTCCGCGGCCATTTCCTCTACCTCTTTGGTAATGGTTACTACCTCCTCTATTATTGCGGCCTCGTTGAAATAATACTGTATTTGCACTTCCAGTCATTTCCGTGCTGCAATGGATATATTTACCCATTACATCATTAAAAGTTACAAAGTTTCCAGCTTCTAAAATTACTTTGAGTTTTTCGTGCTCGCAATTTTTAATCATTGCAGAAACAGACTCGCTTGTAGAGAATTTTTCCGCTTTGATTGGGTCTAATCCGTTATCAATAAAGGCTGCCTCCAGTGGCTTCCGCAAATTATCCATTTCGGTTGCATACTGGGAAGCAGTTTTGCCTTTTTGTTTTATGTTCATTAGTTTCGCCTTTAAAACGTCTGGAGATTCTCCTTTTACATTTTCTTTGAGCTTATTTATTATCCCTGCAATAGTGGTTTCATTTTCTACTTTATAGAGGATTGTGCCGGTTATTTTTGATTTTATAACCTCAACTGCTATATCCTCTTGGTCTCTTTTAGTTCTTTCCACAATGCGTAATGCAGTTAGGAATCTGTTTAATGATAACTTTTTACCATCAAATTCAGGAACTGAAGTGGAAACCTGTCTAACATATTGCCTGTCTAATTCCACTTGGTTAGCCATTGTACTTTCTTCAAGTGTTTCGATGTCACTATCGATATCACTTTCAGTATCAATAATTGGTTTGGACTCGTCCAAATCTGCTAATTGGCTTTCGTCAAATTCAGCTGGCTGACTTTGATCTTCTGGAATTACTATTACAATATTTCGTCTAGTACTAATATTGTTCAATCTTATTTTCAATGATTTTATCAGTTTTTCACACTGATGCCTATGCTCTTTTGCTAATTTCTTATTAGCTTTGTTTACTATTGATAATATGTTATTATACTGTGTTGTCAGTATTTGAGCATGGTTTATCAAAGTTTCAGGTCTTATGACTTTATCTGAGTTAATACATTTGAAAGATTTTTCAAATTTATCTTTATGATCATTAATCTTTCGTGCTAACGTATTCCATTCCATATTTTGTCTACAACATTCAGCGGTGCAATCGTACCAAAATTATTGTTGTATAACCAAGTATGTCATGGTTTTCTTTTACTGTTTTTACCATTACATATGGTAATGTACTCATTACTATGCCCTTTTCTATTTTGTTGTTACATATTATTAATGGGCTTGCTGCACAATTAAAAGTATCTATATATTCGTCTTCGAAATCACCAATTTTTATAAATTCGTAATATTTACTCAATATTATCAAAGAATTTATTCTAAAATTGGGTTCTCTATTATATACTTTTTCTGCTATGTCTATCATCTTAAACAACATCTAGGTTATCTGCCCTACTGGAATATTTTTTCTTAAGGCACTTATTGTGCAACTTATATAGTTTTGTTAAAACGTTTGTTAATAAAAGAATAACAATTATTACAAGCATTAAGGTTATGATTTTCAAATCAACCGAGACAGTTTCAACATTATTTATGACATTCGCGGTTGAATCCGCTACTTTAGATTCATGATCTAACATATTGTCAACTTTTTCTATGTTACTGTCTTTTGGAATCGCATTAGGATGCATATAAAGAAAAAAAAAATACTAACTCAAGAATATAAAAATTTTTTTTTTTTTTAAATTATTTTTCTTGAAACTATTTTTCTAATGCTGCTGAGTTTTATTCTCAGCGCCAGAGACATGGAAAAATTATTGTTGTGTTAGTTACGCACGATTGGCTGACATTTTTTATTTAAACAATTAATTGTCCAATCGTGTGTTTTTAGTAGAAAGCCTAACAGTGGTTAGTAGGCGCAACCTGCACTTTCGTGCCTCAGTTTGCTTATTAGAGTTTAAATCTATGGCAAGTTAGGGCTTGCGCATTACTGCGGCCCGCTTGCGTTTCTGCGCTCTTTGGCGCAGTTCAGTTTTGATGTCCTCAATACGCTCTATGCAGCGTTGTCGGTCTTCTTCGTTGGTGCTGGCCTTTAGTAAATCCTGCTGCAGTCTTTTCTGGGTGAGCAGGCGTCTCACCTCACCGCCTCGTTTCGTCTTTTTGGGGATTCCCGTCTGCTGCCGGGCTCTGTACTCCTCTATTGTTAGTGGCCGTGGTCCATCGATTGGATTTGCCTGCAAAGCCTCTTGCAACGTCGGCAAATCCCTTTGTTCGTTAGGAACAGCGGTCTTGAAGGAGGGTTCCGTGGACATCAGTATTTTGTTGTTGATTTATTTGATTTCATATTAGTGTTTCATATTATTTTTAATTAATTTTTTTTTACTTTAATAAATTTTTTTTTTTTTTTAATCCATTATTGTTTTTAAATTCCAATTAATTTCCTTTTTTTTTGTAAATAATTGGAGAAACGTATGTGTGTGTTATGGGAGTGCACCTTGGAGCAGCACCCAAGAGTTGATAGTAGAAAAATCACATAAATTCCAGTATCTAGATTAATGTCCTATTAATGTCTAATGAATGACCTATAATAGCTCCCTAAACCCAAAAAGAACCTTTTTTTTTTTTATTTTTTTGGGGGGGGGAAGTTTTTTATACCCTTCCCCTTTTTTGGGTTTTTTTTTACCCCTTTCCTTTTTTTTTTTCCCCCAAAAAAAAAAAACTTTTTTTTTAAAAATTTTATTTTTCTTCCTTTACTTTTTTTTTTTCTTTTGAAAAAAAAAAAAAAAGAAAATGTTCTTCCTCAAATTTGCTGAATATTATAATATCATCGATATAAACATAGCATATTTTTCCTATATGTTCTTTTAATATGTCATCAAGCGCTCTTTGAAATATTGATGGGGAATTTTTCAAACCGAAGGGGAGTCTGATAAATTCATATTTCCCTCCGTTTACAGCGAACTCTGTTTTTTCAATATCAGATTTCTTTAGAGGAATCTGATGAAATCCACTTTTCAAGTCGAGAACAGAGAAATATTTGTTGTTGCCCAATTGAGCAATCATCTCTCCAATTTCTGGAATTGGATATTTATCCGAAATGGTGACTGTATTTAATTTCCGATAGTCAATGACCATCCAATATTTTTTCCTTCCCAGACTGTCACTTTTCTTTGGGACAATCCAAACAGGGGAATTATAAGGCGACCGTGAGGGTCGTATTATACCATCTTGTAGTAATTCTTGAAGTTGTTCTTCAGTTGTACTTCTCGCAACGAAGCTGGATACGGGTAATGTTTTGTATAGACTGGAGTGTCTGACGTCGTTCGAATTTCTCCTTAGACGTTGGTAGCGTAAGTCAACTTCATGTCTGGGCTCGCGAATAGCGATTTGTATTCCTCTTGAAGTGCTTCTAGCTTTAATTTTTGTTGACCCGAGAGTTGATCTGAATTGATCGTGTTCACTTGCTGAGTTTGCATTTGTCTCATTTTAACAACATGAGAGTTGTTGACGTATAATAGATTTTTTCCCGCATCTATAATGGCATTAAGTTCTTTTAATGTATCGTTGCCTAAGATTCCATGAAACGATTCCAAATTTGGCAGTAGAAAAAAGATTATAGGTTTGTTGGAGTGGACAAGTGGACATGTTCCGAAATTAAGATGCGTCCACTTACAGTTCTCGCATAGAAATTGTGCTCGTTTGGTTTTACATTTCTGGCTATTTCTGGTTGGATGTAATTTCGTTCCGTCTTTCTCCCATGTACGGCAAAGAGGAACATTTCATCCTAAAAAATTGACAGTATCCTCAATTTGTGGGAGAGGATCTTGAACTATGATTTGTGATACCTCATTATTTTGCGGAATTAACTCGGACATATCACCTTGAGCGGTGAAATATTCTTGCTGTTGATACTCTGAAAACTGTGAACATGGAACTACTTGGAAATAATCATCCTGCCCTTGATATTCGGACTGAACTTCGGACATATTAACCTGAGGTTCTTCTTGCATTGGAGTACTATATGATTCATTTTGTGCTTCAGCTCCAACGTGGAAAGTTTGTTATAGGCTGGTTTACTCTTTTCAACAAAATTGGCTGTTGTGAGGGATTGGTATTTGGTCTGTTTATGTAGTTTACTTTTCTGGTCATGATGGAACCTTCTACTTCCATTGGAGTAGGTTTTGGTTGCGGTTTCGGGGTGAATGGTCTAGGTGGTGCATTAAAGAATGGCTGGTTATTATTTCGGAACGGGTTATTCTGAGGAATATTATAGCTCTGTATCTGTCTGGGGTTATACCAGTTTGTAATAATGTGTGGTTTAGGGGGAAGTACTGGAGGGTACGATGGTTGAGGGAACATATTGTTCTTATTGTGTTGTACTGGTTTATGTGATATATTCGGACGAGTGTATTGATAACCGAGGCCAATGGAATTTTTGGCACGTTTATTATCTACTGCATCTATTAATTGCAATGCATGTTTTAGATTAAGAGGCTGCGCCATACTTAATTTGTCTGCTAGGTCACCATTCAAGCCTCTAATAAAAGTATCTAACGCTCTGTCCTTTATTTGTTTCGACATGACCATTCTAACTTCTGGGCTGTGTCCCATATTCTTGATTTGATCAATAATTAAGGACATTTGTTGGTGGACTGCAAAATAGAATTCATGGATGGTACTATTCTTCTGGCTCATGGAAAATAATTGGTATTCCAGTGTACCTAGGTCTCTTCTATCCGAATACTCTTCTAAAAGGCATTTCGAGATTGCATCTCAATGAAATGCGGTATCATTTGCTTTCAACACTGAGTCTGCATGATCGGTAATTTTGTTTCTAGCCGTCAACAGTATCGCGAAATATTTTGGTGTTCCCTGTAAGGGAGCAAAAACCTCCATTATGCATGAAGCTGTAGAAAACCATGTTGTAAACTCTGCTGGATTACCTGAAAATTGTCTAAGTCCTTTCACTAAATCTGGAATCCTTTCCAAATCGTTCCAATTGTCATTTAAATTTGTGGTTAAATCTTTATATACTGGGTTTTCTGATTGTGACGAATTCAACGCTCAATATAATAAAGCCTTGGATAGAAACTGCTTCTATATTTCTATCTGCAGAACCTGAGGTTGATGCCATTTGTGGATCTGTAGCTTGACAATTTCCGGGCTGAAGAACTGAGGCTTTTACCCAACTATCATCAGGCATTTTTCAATTGAAAAGGGGAAGTATTTCACTCAAAAGAAAAACAGATACGTAACACAATCGCGTCGAATATGTAATCAGGTTTTTTGTAAGAATAGGCAAGTTCGCGGCGCGGTTGGAAATGGCTTTTGGTTCACAGGATAATTGTTAGTAAGGATAAATATTTTAAGGGTTAGTTGATTTTTTCTTTTTTTTTTGTAAAAAAACTTAACTAATTGATTTTCTTCTTTTGATTATTTTGTTTTCTTTTAGAACTTAACTAATTGATTTTCTTCTTTTAATTCTTCTGTTTCCTTTTTTAGGATTTAACTGATTTCGTTTTTTTCTTTTTAAATTTTAACTTTCGATTTGATTCACAATTTTCTCTTAATTTTATTCTTCTTAACTTACATTATTACTAGATCCTTGGGTGTTTTACTGATCGGCTTGTAGGAGGGCTCGCTTTTCCAACGTTGAAGGTACTAACGCTCCTTGGCAAACACTTTCGGGTTATCAGTTTTCCTCGGAACGGAAATTGCAGCGATTGAATTGACTCTGTCTGATTCTTAGCGTAGCTCGATATAATGTTTTTATTTTCGTCGACACCTAAGGCATTTAACGCGTTTTCTTGGTCACGATCACTGATATCTGTCACCAACACTCGATCAAGTTTTATTTAGCAGGGTCCCTGCTTGGGCGCCAATTAACACTTTCCTTGTTCTCCGTAGGAAAAAAATAAAATTTATTTAAAAATCTTTATTAGTTTTACGTTTACAAATCTTTTAATTTACTGGAAGACTTTAAAACAACTACTATGAAGAAGGATCGCGGAGCTCCAACGAAGTTACAAGTTGCACTCAGGTTGAAGACTGAATTTGGGTTGATCGATTATGTTTGGATGAAGCCTCTGCTGTTGGGCGTCGTTGGTGACAGCGACGTCTGCTGAGTCCAAAAGTCCAACGCTGGCGTGGGATCTGTTTATCGATGAATTGATTTAGGCGACTTGAAGTCTGGTGTACCGAACTTGCTGTCTGATGTACTGAACACGACACCATTCCCATAGGAATGTTTAGTCTGGTAGTTATTGTTTGTGCCGATGCCCATTATGACGAGTCTTGACTATTGTAAGATGAGTGTGGGCGGGGTCAAATATTTATAGGTTTATAGCATGCCTGGTCTTAACTTATATAATAAGAATAAAAAAAATATATATTAAAGTACTTAACTATTAACTATTTTGCTTTATATCTTATCTGCAGATCCTGTCCGCTGCTGCTTGTCCGCCAATGGGATCGCCCTTTCTTTAAACTCGCCTCGACTTCGCTGGCGTCTACTTTTTTCATCCTCCTTCTCTTGTCTCTTTCACTCTAAGTAGTTGCCTTGGTGCTGATCTGCTGCTCCATGCAACTGTGTCATTGCTCTGCCTTTGTTTCGTTGCCTACTTGCAACTCAATGTGTATATATATATATACAGGGTGGTCCGTCTAGTGTTTGGAATTTGAATCACGGATTCTATGACAGTCAAACGTCAAATGTCATCCGTGACGCCATAAATAGTTAGTTATATGTTTGATATTTACGAAATGGGACGCTATTCGCTTGAAGAAAGTTGGGAAATATTAAAAACTTATTTCCAAAGTGGTGAGTCTTCTACTCAAACAGTGCGAAATTTTAAAAAAAAGTTTGGTAAAAAAAAAGGACATTTTCATCTCGGTGGTTATGTTAACAAGCAAAATTGTCGTATCTGGGGCACAGAAAATCCACATGTCGTCGTAGAAAAGCCAATGCACCCACAACGAGTCACTGTTTGGTGCGGATTTTCGTCTGCTGGCATCATCGGCCCATTTTTCTTCGAAAATGATGAAGAAGCCACCGCAACCGTCAATGGTGAGCGCTATCGCGCAATGTTAACTGATAAAAAGATACTCTTTTACTCGTTGCAGAGGACGGACGTGTTTTTTTTTTGCGCTTATCAACTTTTATTTTTTTTCGCGATTAAATACTTTTTCACAACTTTTAAATTTATTATCGGTTAAATTAATTAATAATAATTTCAGCATCCGAATTTCATTTTCATTTTGCGAATACTTGCTGTCGCTTTTGTTTAAATTTAAATAAAATCAAAACTTACAACAATACTCGCATTAGCGGTGTTGTTGTTTTGCTTATCTCTTTTGCTTTTGTGTCTTTACCGTTTTTAACTAACTCTAGCGCTCTTGCGTACAAATTGTTGTTGCATGTGTTCAATTTGACGCGCTCTCCCGCTCTTTCCTATTCTTGATTGATTTGCGCTCTCGTCTTTTGCCTACCCGCGACTCTGTGATACGTGTTTTTGTTTTTGTGCTTTCATCTCTTTTAATTCTTTAGTTGTGAAGGCTTACTCTGCACATTAACCCTTGTGTCAGAACTGGTCAGTATATTCTTATTCACAGAATTTTTACCTTTAGAATTTCTATTTGTTATTTTTTGTATTTCCTTGTTGAAAATAAGTTTAACTTTTTGATAAAATGGTTGTCTGCTCAAAAAATAATTGTATAGTTGCCACTAATGCGGTTGACACCCATGATTATATTCTTTGTTGGTTGTGTGACAATGCGGTTCACGTTAAGTGTGCAGGTTACACAGGCAGAATCAAGGAGTCTATTGCTAAAGGTGGTGGCTGAAAATATGGATGTGATGCTTGCCGGGAGGTCGAGAATGAGATGCGCTCTTTCATGAGGCGGACTAGAGATAGTTTTGACACCTTAAGGGCAGGTTTTAATAAACTCCAAGCGGAGTTTACTGCGGTGGAGACTCAGTTCAGAAGTTTATCGCTTATGAATGAGTCTCCGAAACGTAAAAGGACCAGTCCTTGGGGTGTTTCTGTATCTGTAAATCCGCCAGCATCTCTTATCGTCCCCGACTGGTCTCATGCACAGTCCACTCCTAATGTACAGCAATTGATATCGTTTAAGAGCCCGGTTGTGAATGCTATTAGTAAGGAATTACCGATAACACCTGGGAATGATCTCTTAAAAGCGATGCCTATTGTAGTGTCCGATAAGTCCGGGCAATTACCCATTCTAATGGAAATTGCCGATAGTTCTAAAAGTATCGAGGGCCCCGTAAACAAGTTGACTGCTGCAGTGGGTGACTTGCCCAACGTTACTGCTGCGGCTGACGCTTCGGGACCGCGGCCTCTCGTTGGCATACCACCAAAGAAACATATATTTGTTTCTAGGCTAGACCCTGTTGTCACATCTGATGATGTAGCCTATAGCCTATATTCGGAAGAAAGTTAACGTCTCGAATATTGCGGTGGACATTTCGTCCTTTAAAATTAGTGTTTCTGCCAATATCTTCGACACCATATGTCGAGAAGATTTTTGGCCGAAACATATAATAGTTAACGAATATACTGTAAAAAAGAAAAATCGGCAACCGATTCGCTTGCCAACAACAACAACTAATACTATTCCTGCCACATCAGCATCTGCTGGTGTACCAAAAAACTAGCTTCGTCCCTTAACCTGGGTTACCAGAACGTTAGAGGACTGAATTCTAAACTTCCTAATCTCTATGTAGATAGTCTTTCTTTTGAGCATAACATTCTAGCTTTTACAGAGACGTGGCTTAAACCTGATATTGCCGATGCATCAGTTTTTCTACAAACTTTTCTATATTCAGACGTGATCGGATATCTCGCATAGGCGGTGGCGTTCTGATAGCTATTGATGCTGCTTTATTATCTGACATGATTCAATTTTCAAGTAACCAGGAGATTGAGTTTGTCGGTGTTAAAGTAAATTTTAAATCTTTTAATCCTTATATTACTTGTTCCTATATTCCAACCTTTTCAGACATGGTGGTATATTTAAATCATTTAGAGGCAATTCAGTTTGTCTCCTCTTTAGTTTCCAGTCAAGACATGCTCATAGTTGTAGGTGATTTTAATTTACCCGCTTTAGCATGGTCACCAACAGATGAATGTACCATGTTGCTGCTCTCTATGTCACATGACTTTATTGATGGCCATCTAGGCTTATCTTTATCCCAAGTCAATCCTGTCTTAAATTCTAATGGAAAATTTATTTTTGTATTGGATTCTTCTTATTATTTCATCCTACATTGAATTTAAAAATTGATCTACCCTTGCTTTCACCATTACTTGGTTGAAATGAGTAACCTCTAACTAGGTGCTTTCGTAAGACTGACTTGGCTGGAGCGGCTTAACAAACCTCCCTGGTTCTCTCGAGAGTTATCCAATTTCGTTCATCAGATATAAGAATTATCTTCAGCGGTGTAAGCTTTATTTTTTTTCTGACCCTAAACAATTTTATAATTTTGTTAATTCTAAACGTAAGACATCTGTGCACCCATCTTTTTTGTCTTTTCAAAATAAAAAAGCGAGCACTGATCAGACAATTGCCGATATGTTTGCGAGTTTTTTCAAAACAACTTATTCCTTAACGGAATATCGAGAAGGTCCATATCCTTATCATTTAAAAAAGGCTAATTGCATTTTCAATCCAGTGATTGATGAAGGTTCTATTCTTAGCGAACTTAAATTAGTTAAACCTGTTTATTCTCCGGGGCCAGATGGTCTTCCTGGATGTGTACTCAGGTTCTGTGCAAACGCATTATGTAAACCCATTTTAAAATTGTTTCTATTGTCTGTCAAATCTTCTTCTTTTCCATCTATTTGGAAGGAGTCGTATATTATTCCTCTGCATAAAAATGGCAAAAAGTCCGAAGCCTTTAACTATAGGGGTATCTCAAAATTGTCCGCTATTCCGAAAGCTTTTGAGAAAATTATAACTTCTTAATTGCAACATTTTTGCAGCTCTATTATTTCGCCATCCCAACATGGGTTTGTGAAACGTAGATCTACAACCACTAACCTTTTAGAATTTACATCAATAATTATCAAGGGGTTCAAAAATGGTAAACAAACTGATGTCATATACACTGACTTCAGCAAAGCCTTTGATTCCGTTAATCATACCCTATTACTTTCGAAGCTGAGCGACATTGGGTTTCCACCCCTTTTCCTATCTTGGGTTCGAGAATATTTAACAAATAGAAAACAGAAGGTACTTTTAAGTCTTCTTTTTCCGATTCCATTCCTGTGACTTCTGGTGTACCTCAAGGTAGTCATCTTGGCCCTCTGCTTTTCACATTATTCATTAACGATCTTCCATCAGTCATTGTTCATTCGCGTGTGCTTATGTATGCTGACGATGTCAAGCTTTGTCTTACGTATAAAGATACAGATTCATTTAGTCGGCTACAAGCTGATCTTAAAAACTTTCAATCCTGGTGCCAGTTTAATCTACTAAATCTTAACACTACCAAATGTAAGGTAATGACTTTTTTTCGTAACTCTCCTCAACTGGTCACTTATTTTCTAAACAATAGCCCTTTAGAACGTCTAAATAATATGAATGATTTGGGCGTACTTATGGACCATAAGTTAAATTTTAACACCCATATTTCCACCACGGTCTCAAAGGCCATGAGTGTCCTGGGTTTCATTAAAAGATGGTCAAAAGAATTCGATGACCCCTATACAACTAAAGTTCTTTTTACTTCGCTTGTCCGTCCTATTTTAGAGTATGGATCTTGCATTTGGTCACCTCAATATAAGTCGCACCAGATTAGACTTGAATCCGTTTAAAAGCAGTTCTTGCTATTTGCTTTTCGTGGCTTAAGCTGGGATCGCAATGTCAATTTGCCTTCGTATTCTAGTAGACTCTTGATTAACCTTCCTTCCCTAACTAACCGTAGAACTATGCTTGGTGTCATTTTCATGCACAAGCTCCTAATTGGTGATATCGAATCGCCTGAGTTATTAGCTCAGGTTAATCTGTCGGTACCATGTAGACGGAGTAGACATCCTTTGATACCTTTATCCCTTAGTCGTTGTTCTTCTAACTATGCCATGCATGAACCTTTTAGGGTCCTCTGCTCTGATTACAACCTTCTATTCCCTGTAATCAGCTCAGAGTTTTCTATCAATATGCTTAAAACATCTATCCTATCCCATTTAGTTAATAGATAACTATAGTATTATTTGTTTGTCTGTTTTTCTCTTGTGTATTTGTCCACGCGATTCGTGCCGTGCGTTATACGGCTGCACCTCTCGGTCGGTCGGGTGGGAGGTGGGCAGTTATCTGCTTGGGCTCGCGCGTAACAGGCTTTGTCCTGGTGTCGTAGGGTCCACTTGAACGTACTGCGCATAGTATCGTCAACGTCCGCTAAAAAAAAATCCAGAAACAATTCAAGACCTCAAGACCGAAATTCATGCAGCTATTGCTGAAATAGAGCCGCACACAATCGAAAATGTACTCAAAAATTGGGTTAATCGAATGGGCTATTGCCAAGCCAGTCGTGGTGGACATTTGGCCGAAATTCATCAATAAATGACATAAATATACCTTTCAAATAAATGTTTAACCTTTAAAAAATATTCACCCGTTTTTTTTATAGCAAAATCAAATTCCAATTTTTAAATGGGCCACCCTGTACATTAGTTAAAATGTTGTGTACTTTCTATATTAGGGCTTCGAATACACCACGCACAAAAAAACACTCCCGCCGCCGAAATTACTACAGTTGCTCCGCTAGCCAAACAGCCTTTAAAATCACGCAAGCACTTTTTATTTATTAAGCAATATTTTGCTTTTATATTATACTCTGTCTCTTACCACTGGTGGGGCAAAACAAGAGGTATTTTATTTTGCTACCTTTAGCTGATGTTAGCATTTACACTTGAATAAGAATCTAGACTTTGTAGTGAACGCGGACGGATGAGGTGAGGGTTCTTGCCAAGTCTTATGGTACTTCACAATTAAAGAAAAATGAAGTAAGTAAGTCGTCTCGCCGACTTGGATATACCATACACCAGTAAAACAAATATTTTAAATTTATAATAACCAATGCATTTTCGTATTTTTAAAAAAATCTGTTTGCATGCTTTTTAGAAGCATATCTTAGTATTTCGCTCACTCAAGCATTTGAGCACGCTAGCGCCCCCACCAGCCAACGGCCACTTCCGGCCATATGGAAAAACGTTTATATGCATAACTTGGCTATTTTTAGTCCGATTTTGATCAAATTTGGTATTTTGCTTGATATTAGTATCAAATTTAAATGTGCTAAATTTGATTGCACAAGGTAGAAAATTACGGGAGATAATCGAGTTTTTTCAAATTACGGGGGCGGAAAGAGGCGTGGCAAAATCTTTACACATCAAAAATGTGCGCAATTACTAAGCAAATATTCATACCAAATTTTGTGTCTCTAGCTAAAATAGTTTTTGAGAAAATCGGTTTTATTTGATTTGCGGGGGCGGTAGGGGGCGTGGCAAAATTTTTATAAATACAAAATGTGCGCGTTTACTTAGCAAATATACATACCAAATTTTGTGTCTCTAGTTGCTATGGTGTTTAAGAAAATCGGTTTTATATCATTTGCGGGGGCGGTAGGGGGCGTGGCAAACATTTGAAACAAACTCGATAAGCGTACATATGACACGAGTCTACATACCAAATTTGGTGGCTCTAGCTCTTATAGTCTCCGAGATCTAGGTGTTCATACAGACGGACGGACGGACGGACGGACGGACGGACGGACGGACGGACAGACGGACATGGCTAGATCGTCTCGGCTGTTGATGCTGATCAAGAATATATATACTTTATGGGGTCGGAAAAGCTTCCTTCTGCCTGTTACATACATTTTAGCGACTTTAATATACCATTTCACCCTATGGGTGTATGGTATAATGAAGTGCACTATCGGACATGCTAAAAAAAATAGACCAAAATTAGTATGAGTATTATCGCTTTCTGTAATCTAAGACCTAAGATACATTGGGTGTGGATTTCATGTAGGTGACAGAATTTCAATGTTTATTCACAATTCATGGTTACTTCAAAATTCATAAACGCGACCAATATCATTAAATTCGTTCAACATTATATTTTACAAAATGATTCAAAAAGAAATAAAAGAATACAAAAAATTCTTACGGCAAGATATATACAGATATCCCAATTGGAATCTCCATTAAGAGATTTAAATATGATCTAAAGACCGAAGCGGGCTAAATTAATAATGTGCAGCTGGTTCCGGGTCCAGAGATTAAGTCGTACTTTGCAAACAGGTTGCACATTTCTGTTGATGGTAGCGGTCTCCGAGAAAGGGGTCACTATGGCCCGTAACACGGGTTGGTGGGTCAACCCACGCGCTTGCTATCAGGAAAGCAATATTTGCACGAAGTCAATCTGCGGATAAATGCCCTACCTTTGAAGTCTCGTACGATGAGGGGCAGAATTCAACGGAGAGGCTTAAATATGCGACTCGGGCTTTAATAAACCGGATCTGGTGGGAATCCGAGAGAATCACATGTGTGTGATAGACGTTCAGATTGTGTCAGACGAACATTCCTTAGATCAACCGCATCAGCGTAAGGTTGAAAGGTACGACAGAGCTGACATAAGATCACAAATGCAGCGGTTTTTCAGAGCGGCAGGTGACATCAAGTTTCATTCTGGTACAATCAAATGTAGAGGAATCTGAAGCGGTCAGTCAGTCAAACGATTGGTAGCGAAGGAACTCCCTCCGCTGGTTATAGCAATATCACCAGTGCCATAGTAGTCAGTAGCGGGGTGACGTCTTTGAAATATTTCATATATTGTGCTGGGTATTCACAAGCTAGCCGTATTATACTGTCACGTCTAAACAATTTGGAATGTTGCTTGGAACTTTGAGTTTGCAGGATGACTAGCATTTTTCCCTTGGCAACATATATAGAAACAAATGTTGAGATCTATCTACAGGTAAGCTGTTGAAATAGACAGTATGGAAACCGTTGAAGGAGACGGTATAGAAATAGTCAATACTGTCTATTTCAACAGCTTCCATACCGTCTCTTTCAGCGGTTTAGTGTGTCTAATTTAGGGTGTATTTCATCTAGAACAACTGAAATTGAGCCGAAACATGTGTCAATAGTTTATATAGGCACATAATTGCACATATTTGTCGATTGCATTCAAGAAAATACAAGAACTTTGAGTTTGCAGGATGACAAGCATTTTTGCTTTAGCTTTAGAAACAAATGTTGAGATCTGTCTTCAGGTCAGCTGTTGCAATAGACAGTATTGAAACCGTTAAAGGAGACTGTGTAGAAGCTGTTGAAATAGACAGTATGGACTTTTAATTCTTAAATCACTTGATTTTGTGACATATCAGTTATGGAAGCTGTTGAAATAGACAATATGGACTATTCAAATTAAAGCTGTTGAAATAGTCCATACTTTTATACTGTCTATTTCTACAGCTTCTGAAAGCTGTTGAAATAGTCCATACTGTTATACTGTCTATTTCTACAGCTTCCATACCGTTTCTTTCAGAGGTTTAGTGTGTCTAGTTTAGTGTGTATTTCATCTAGGGCAATTGAAATGGCACAAGATCAAGTGATTTAAGAATTGAAAGTACGGAAATGAATTCCATTTTAATTATATTTAAAAACTTAATCACATTAATCAATTAATCAAATTTTGTCTATGAACCTTGATGTGATAGAACTTAAACTTGGAAAAAACTAACTAAGCGTTTTCACTTCACTTTATGACAAATGATAGGTAGGTCATCATACACTAAATCTTTTTTGTTGGGCATTAATTTGAGATTTATGCTAATTT